>JBBPTS010000054.1:39948-56972 GCA_038094235.1 Fistulinella staudtii | reverse complement strand
GGCGAAAGTTCCAAGTGAACAAGACTGGGGTTACCAGCCGAGTTCCTTGGGTTTATATATGCATAGAGTGAGGCTGTACATGGCTGTGTAACTACCCTAATCGAGGCACTGCTTATCTGGGCTGTGCATGAGAAGCGATAAGTACATCAGAAGAGTCCATCAGAAAAGCATAGCCGAGATAACAGAGAGCGGAGATTAATAAAGCATGTGTAACATGAGGCATAGAATGGAAGAGAGCGGGAATAAGCGTGAGGACATAATTGGGCAGTGCTGACCAATATGGTTAGATGAGATCTGTATCTTAGATCGGATCTGCCATATGTCAGCGAGTGCGAAAAGAAAAGGATAAGTCTGAGGAAAGGGGAAAGAGTTCTAAGTCCCTTCAGATAAGATCTTTCCCGCAGATGCGCGATATCTGATAAGATACCGGGAAATGCCGAGATAAGATAAGATCATCGCTAGGGGTTAAAGATAACCAAAAAGGGAAATCATAATGGGCGAGGTGTTGCGTCTATACCGGTCTTCGCCATTGCTTCTAAGTCTGAAGCGTGGAAATAGCGAGCCGTTACAGGCCCCAGCTGACAAGTTACAACCGCTGGAACTGCCGAACATGCCATGGGAAGATATCTCCGCCGACTTTCTCACAGATTTACCCATCTCCCAAGGCTATGACTCGGTACTCGCCATTATGGATTGATTTTCCAAAGAAGTGGAATTCATCCCCTGCCAGAAAACCATTAGTGCATTTGAAACCACTAAACTCTACCTAGAGCAAGTTTGGACAAACCACGGACTTCCGAGAAGTATCATATCAGATCGCGGCCCCCAATTCGCTGCACAAGTAATGAGAGATCTATGCACATGCCTAGGAATAAAACCTCGCCTATCTACAGCATCACATCCGCAAATGGACGGACAGACAGAGTGCATCATACGGGACCTACAACAGTACCTTCGGTTGTTCATCTGTGATCACCAGAACAACTGGAGTGAATGGCTCTCAATCGCTCAATTCTCATATAATTCGAAGAAGCAAGCCTCTTCACAAAAAACCCCCTTCAAAGTCACATGAACCTACCCACCATGGATGGGAATAGAACCTGGAACTTCCAAAGCCCCAGCAGCAGACGAACTAGCTCAAAAGATCAAGCAAACTCTTGCGGAAACATCTGCTAACTTAGAAAAAGCCCAGGAGGCAATGAAAAAACAAGCCAACAAGCACTGCTCTGATGCCCCTGAGTATAAAATCGGCGATCAGGTCCTGCTTGCTACGGACAACCTCCACTTGATGCGGGAATCACAGAAGCTTTCTGAAAAGTGGCTAGGCCCCTTCCAGATCATACAGATTATCGGCCAGAATGCTGTTAAACTACTCCTTCCCTCACAGATAAAAATACATCCTGTGGTAAACGTATCACGGATCAAACCTTACAAGGAACGTCTTGACGGCCAACCTGTCCAGAACCCAGGACCAGTCCTAGTGACCGAGGACCGGGATGAAGAATACGAAGTTGATTTCATCGTAGATGCTCGAAAGCGACAGAACAGATGGGAATATCTGGTGTACTGGCACAGATACTTGGAAGAAGACCACACTTGGGAACCTGAGAAGAACCTCACCCACGCCAAAGAGGTGATAGCAGAATTCCATGAGAAAAACCCCAAGCTCCACCTACGCAAATTGTTATGAATCCATAAAAAGTCCTAGTGACTTAGACGTTTTCTCACTCTTGACTGATATAAGCCAGGTCACGTGACTAACCTCGTGACACATCATATGACGATGAAAGATCACATGATCTAGATGAGACCCAAACCTCTCGCGACAAGTGTCGCACCCTTGGGCACCACTAGCCCGTTCCCATTTCCCATATACGTGGGGCACTGCCCTTAATCTCCGCCCTGTGCAACTGGCACCGGCATCAAGACATAACGACATACACGAGTATTTAATTACCGCCTACTTCTCTTCCATTATAGAAGGCACTGCCTTTATAGGTTCCGAAGTCCCTTGATGCACACTGCATCCTCATGTTATACTTATCGCCCAATGGCACATTATACTCTTATGGTACGATTTCTCGAAATACATTTATGGTAGATATGCCACAACATGTACATACAACTCTATGAATATATAAGTCAGGCAACTTTGCTGAGGACGACTCCTCAGTCAAAGTAGCTTGGCGGTGCAGACTCCTAAAGCCCCTGAGTCCTTTACTCAGTATTCTCTTATTAAGTCCTTAGTGGCTTTTTCGTTTCACAAATCATTCTATGAGAACTTCGGCTTGGAAAACCCTTACAAAACTCTCTTCGTATGCGCCATTACTTTCACATCCCACTCAACCACCCATTAAGGTCTTCGATGGAACTTGAAGACCATGAGAAGGGGATGGTGTTACGAATCCAACAAAGTCCACTGGACTTAGATGTTTTCTCACTCTCGAATGACATAAGCCAGGTCATGTGACTAACCTCATGACGCATCACATGACGATGAGGATCACATGATCCAGAAGAGACCGAATCCTTCGCAACAAGTGTCGCACCCTTGGGCACCACTAGCCCATTCCCTCTTTCCTTATATGTGGGGCACTGCCCTTTCTCATTTCCACCCTTACCACCAGGCCAGGCATCAGAAGTAATGACATACACAAGTATTTAATCTCCATCCTCTTCTCTTCCATTTCAGAAGGCACTGCCTTATCTGGTTCCGAAGACCCTTGATGCATATGGCATCCTCATGTTTCACTTATCGCCCAATGGCAGAATATGCTCATATGATACGACTCTTAGAAATACGTTTATGGTATTATATACAAACATGTACACACATATGCCCATGAATATATAAGGGCGACTCAACTGAGAGTAACTCCTCAGTTTGAGAAGCTTGACAGTTGACTTGTATTGGTCGCTTCAAGTGCTTGAACTAAAACCCCTTACACTTCTCGCTAAAGTCTTAGAAAGGCTTTTTCGTTTCAACGTCTTCTTTCTTTGCTACACGGGCATGGGCTTTGTGTGTGGATACAGAAGTAGTCTTGCTTAAGTGAAGTGGTTGAGCTTTCTTAACGATGAGGGATAGCCTTTCAAAGGTGTAGTGTGCTTATTCAGCAGAGGGGAGGATGGACTGAGTCTGACTGGTAAAGCACGGCCGTAGGTGTGAGATCCAAGTAAGCAAGACTGGGGTTTTACCAGTCGAGCTACCCGGCTATATATATACAAGAATACATGGCTGTGTCTATCCTAATCGAGCAGGAGCCTTTATCTAGGCTGTGCGTGAGAAGCAATAAGTACATCAGAATAGTCCATCAGAAAGCATAGCCGAGATAGCAGTAATGAAAAGGACACGTGTTACATGAGGCATAGGAATGGAAGAAGTGGAGATGAACATGAGAATATAATGGGGCACTGCTGACCGATATGGGTAGATGAGATCTGTATCTCTAGATCAGATCTTCCTTATGTCAGCGAGAGCGTGGGAAAGGAAAGAGAAAAGAGAAAAGACTAAGTCCTTGCGATCATGCACTTATCTGATAAGATGTCGCAGAATGCCAAGATAAGATAAGATAACCTGTCCTGTCAAAGGTTGAGAGGCTTGGGCTGTGCATCTATGCTGGTTCTTGCCATCACTTCTAGGTCTGAAGCATGAAAGTAACAAGCTGTTACACACAGAGGATAGAAGAACTGTTAGGAGAAGCAGTAGTGAGGACTCCAAAGCAAGAAGAAGTAGAGATACAACTCCTGAGATCTCTCACCCTATCCCATTCCTCTGTTGCTGTTGTAATGGCTCGTTACTTTCACACTTCAGACTTAGAAGTGATGGCAAGGACCGGCATAGATGCACAGCTATGTCTGTTATGATTTCCTCTTTCCTTTTACCCCTATTGATGATCTTATCTTATCTCAGTAATCTCTGGTATCTTATCAGATATCACATGATCACAGGACAGATCTTATCTGAAGGGACTTAGTCAGAAGTTTCCACTCGCTCTCAGACTCTTTCCTCTTTTCCTTTCACACTCGCTGATATGTGGAAGATCTGATCTAAGATACAGATCCCATCTAACCATACTGGTCAACACTGCCCCATTATGTTCTCACATTCATCTCTGCTCTCTTCTCTTCTATAACTCATGCCCTACATGTAATGATTGCTATCATTAGCACTTCCGCACAACAGCATGCTCTGAAGAAGATTAGATTTTGACAATCTTATCCCATCTTATCTTGGCAATCTCCGACATCTTATCGCACAATTGCACCATCCTGATCTTATTAGCAACACTTAGAAGAATCCTTGAAGGATAGAAGGGAGATCACATTATCTCCACCACCAGAAGCGAGATCTGAGATTTCTAGAAGAAGATCTCATTGTGGTTGGATCTTAGATGAAGAAGATTGGATCATAGATTGATCCTAGGACTTAGAAGTGGCACATGAGGTTGCCATGAGGTTAGATAGAAGGCAGAGCCTTCTCTTCCATTTGATGTATATGAGGAGAATATATATTCCCTTATCAGAAGAACACTGACATGGCCACAGGATAGCCACAATCTTATGATAGAAGTATTTACTTATAAGGATGGGACACAGCCTCCCACCAGATGTATATAAGAAGTAGAGACTGAGCTATGGAAGCTCCAGTCTTGTTCACTTGATACTTTCACCTAATTCAGTGATTGTAAAGATTAGTGGCTCACTTAGTCCCAGTATAGTCCCTGGACAACAAAGGACACTTTCCCTTTGACACTGTGTATCCTTTCCTTGCTCCACATCAAGGTCCCTTGCTCTCAGAAGTCAGAAGAGTTAGGTTTGCTTCAATTATATTGAATGATCTAGCTGTTATGAACCCATAAAAAGTCCTAGTGACTTAGACATTCTTTTCTCTCTCGACTGATACAAGCCAGGTCACGTGACCAACCTCGTGACACATCACATGACGATGAAGATCACATGATCTAGACAAGACTGAATCCTTCATGACAAAGTGTCGCACTCTTGGGCTCCATTGGCCCATTTCCCTATTTCCATATACATGGGGCATTGCCCTTTTTAATCTCCACCCTTACCACAGAACCAGGCATCAGAAGCATCTACATGCTTATTTAATTTCTGCTTCTTCTCTTCCATATCAGAAGGCACTGCCTTTACACTGGTTCCAAAGACCCTTGATGCACGTTGCATCCTCATGTTATACTTATCACCTAATGGCACATTATGCTCTATGGTATGATTCTCTAAAATATGTTTATGGTAGCTATGCACAAACATGTATATACATTATGAACTCAATATATAAGGGTTGCTCGACTGAGGGTAACTCCTCAGTTTGAGTAACTTGACAGTTGACTTGTATTGGTCACCTTGAGTACCTGAACTCAGTACCTTTCCACTTCTCACTAAAGTCTTCCAAAGGCTTTTTCATTTCACTAGCTTATTCAAAACTATCATTCCAAGCCACATTTATAGATAATGATGATGACTATTTCTGTTTATACATTTATACTCCTGGACTCAATACAAACATATATCTATTCCTAACCAACTATTCAAAGTAGATCTATGTATCAGAAAAAATATTCATTTCTAATTAAATATCTAAAGTTTTTGAAGGATCTGGTTAAGATTCAACAAGTTCCTGAACTATCAACTCAATAACCTATACACTATACAAAAGCTATGTAGCTACAAGATTTGAGTATAGCACTATACCCAATCCATTATATAAATATATAGTATAGGAATTGTTGCGAAACCGGCCTAGACCCTTGTCTTCCCACGTTTCACACCTGCCATCCACGCCTTCACCTCATGTTTGACTAGATGCCTCACCGCGAGTTCATGGTTCGTTTCTATTTATGCTATCAATGACGTCATGGTCTGGAACCTGACACGTTCCCTTATCCTTACCTCACCGCTACTTATTGACATCATAGAACACTCTAGTCCGCCTCATGTACGCAGCATGTTGATCCATGCTCCCTCCTCATGTAGTGATGTCATCTGGTCCGTGCCCTGTAGTAGATAGTATTTAATAGCAGCGATCCAGTCGACAAAGCCCCCCAGCTTTGTTAACTTGATCTTCACAACCCTCAGAAGTCAGAAGCCAGAAGCTACTCCCACCTTTGCCCGGTTCGATACGAACATCAACCGTGATACGACGACGATAAGAAGTCCTTCACTATTGAAGCAAGGTTCACTCCATTATGCCCTCAACCCACGTATAGGACTTCCTCCCTTCCCGCTACGCTCCCTTCCCCTTATAGGATATAGAGGCTGACGTTCAGTGTACAACTAGCGCATGGTTGTCCGCTTCACTTTAACAAAGCTATCCACTGCCTCCAAGGACACGGAACCTTTCCTTGCAGCGCAGGACCCCTATATCCTTTCATTCATTCCTACCCAATTGACGATGGCCACCACTTGGTCACAGACGAGTTCTCCCTCACGATTTGTCGTTCGCCTCCCAGCATCGACATCTACCCCTAAAGCGCAGACAGCTACGAGAAAGCTGCACTGTCGAGTATGTGGCAGTACCCACGCCACCAAAGCGTGTCCAAAGTGTTTCAACTGCGGACAGGATGGTCATATCCAACGCACGTGTCCCAAGAAGCTTCGGTGCTACCGTTGCCAGCGAGAAGGACACGTCGGAGCGAAATGCCCGTGGAACAAGGAAGCCAAGCAAGAGAGTGCTTCGGCTAACCCTGAACCCACAGCAACCCCTTCCCCACTCCTCCTCGACGTTCTCATGAAGATCCAGAAGTCGTTGGATCTTCTCAAGGCACGAGTTGAGAAACTCGAGAAGAAACCCGCCAAGCCAGCAGACGCACTGGCCCCCCTCCGAAAGGACATCGCAGACCAAAGACGGGTCCTTTGTTCTCTCGACCCCCTGATTCGCCAGGCCAACAACGGTCGCAATTGTCTCATTGACGAGACACGCGAAAAGCGAAAGAAGCTATCGGAAGCTTTGAGAGGAGCTGCCCAAAAGAAGCTAGAGGAACACCTGAAGACCCTGGATGTTCCTCAGCAAAACGAGGCAGCCACACCGTCCGGAACTACGGAAGAAGTTCCCAAGGCCACGGAGATTAAGATCTCCAACCCCTTCTCTATCTCCGCCGACAAGAAGGTGCCGTCACCATCAGCCACACCCAAGGCTGCTACATCCACGTTGAAAGGGCTTGACAATCCCGTCTCGCCCACACCTTCTACCCTTTCCTCTCTTTTCTCTACCCCAGCGCAAACCCCCACTCCGACCCCTAAGCCTGCAAGCGCTGAACTACCACCCCACACTCCTAAACCCGTAAAGTTTGAGGATCTCCTCAAACCACCCCAAACACCTCTCTCCCGATACCTCGATGTCAGACGCTCAAACGACGAAGAGCAGCTGCAGAAGCTAGTCAAAGAAATCTGCACCTGTGGTCCACGCTTCCCCAATGCTAAATGCACCACCTGCGCATTGGATGAGACGCGCCGTCAAAAGAAAACCGCTGTCGAACAGCGAGAGCTCTGGAACGAGTACAAGAAGAGAAACCCGAGCGAGTCCCTATTCGGATCAGATGGCGAGTGTCGCACTCAATGACCACCTCTGAAACCGGTATAGCGAGCTTCAGAAGGGGATAATCTCACCATAGAAGGGGATGATTTTCCCGCGAGAAATTTTTTTTCTTCACTGGTTTGAAGAACTTCCTTAAGCCCTTCCTCAGTCGAAGAACGCGAGCTCTGCGAGCCTTTTTTTCAGTTCGGGGACGAACTGGCCTGCGGCGCGAAGGGGATAGTATCGGTGGAAATTGGAGTCGATAAGTAAGAGGAACAAGCTGGCAAAGCGAGTCGCAGTAGGCGAGCCGAGGAGCAGATGCCCATGGCTAGCTGCGGAAAGGCAAGCGGTCCTCTTGCACGACGGAAATTTTTTTTTCTCCCGAAACTCCCATTCCCTCGCACTCGGTCTGGAATCCCGAGTGAAAGAAGGGGATAGTGTTGCGAAACCGGCCTAGACCCTTGTCTTCCCGCGTTTCACACCTGCCATCCACACCTTCACCTCATGTTTGGCTAGATGCCTCACCGCGAGTTCATGGTTCGTTTCTATTTATGCTATCAATGACGTCATGGTCTGGAACCTGACACGTTCCCTTATCCTTACCTCACCGCTACTTATTGACATCATAGAACACTCTAGTCCGCCTCATGTACGCAGCATGTTGATCCATGCTCCCTCCTCATGTAGTGATGTCATCTGGTCCGTGCCCTGTAGTAGATAGTATTTAATAGCAGCGATCCAGTCGACAAAGCCCCCCAGCTTTGTTAACTTGATCTTCACAACCCTCAGAAGTCAGAAGCCAGAAGCTACTCCCACCTTTGCCCGGTTCGATACGAACATCAACCGTGATACGACGACGATAAGAAGTCCTTCACTATTGAAGCAAGGTTCACTCCATTACGCCCTCAACCCACGTATAGGACTTCCTCCCTTCCCGCTACGCTCCCTTCCCCTTATAGGATATAGAGGCTGACGTTCAGTGTACAACTAGCGCGTGGTTGTCCGCTTCAGGAATAGAAAAGACTACTTATTGAAAGAGTTTCTGTTCTTGTAATTTTCATTTAGTCTATATCTTTAATTGTAACTTGTATATATGTATAGTATATTGACTAGGTGTAATAGCTATAGTCACTTGTTTGTTCTGTTGGCATATCATCAGATACAAATTGTAACAAGTCAATATTTGCTACAATACCAGATACATAATACAACAAGTCCAATATATTACTCAATGATATGGAGGAGACATCCACATATCATACCACCTCTATCAAGGTGTGATTATTGAGAAATAGATACATTTTCAAAGACATACTATGTTGAACTTCTAGTACTTCCAGTTCCGTTTCCGCTTCCGGTAAATTTCCCACGGTCCGGAAACATCAGACTTTTACAAGACTTTTGATACCGGAAGCAAGACTTCCGAGTACAACTTTATATATTAAAGTCTTTTACAGTATCGGAAACATTTCTCTTCCGATACTGATACATAGAAGTACTTTACTAAATAGTTCTACATATAATAAACAGAGGATCTTAGACCACAACCACCACCTGTGTGATACTTGGTGTGTTTAAAGTGATCCCAGAACTATTCCTCTTGCAGGCTACTGTGTTATCCCAGTATGCTATTGTCTAGTGAGTTATTCCACTATGACTACAGCCTGCTCAACATACTATTGTTTGATAACTCTTTCTGAGCCTGATACATCCAAGATATGTAGAATCAGTGTTATGGTCTTTAGAAGTACCTTGTTGGATAACCCTCCTACATGAACACTGGCTGACCATGTTTTGCTCATGTCCATCCTCTAGACAAGTGAAGAATACAAAAATATACTCTTCTTCTCACCCTTGGGATCTCTGCCAGAATATGACATACAGAAGGTTTCTGTATATATCAACTAGCCACTAGGGCTCACATGGCCAACCCATCTGATGTATCTCAACATTGATGAGACAAGAATACCTAAAAATGGGATACAAGGTCCAAACTACGTATGTCCATGTTTCTGCTCGCGACACAAGCCCCAGGTCTCCGTATTGTCATCCTTGTACACGCACGGTGGCAATAACCATCAAGACACGTCCAAGCTGAAAACAAACCGCCTTGTTCTCGTACAACAATACACGGCCTGCATATAAAACCAGTCTCTGTGCGCCGTTCCATGCCATCACCGCCCTTTTCTCTCATGCCATCGCATCGACATGTATTGAGTCCGACCTCTTGGACACTCAGTGTGGTCAGTACCTCTGCATCCCGACGATCTCAGCGTACTCACCTCCTCATAGCACGTGCTGCCCAACGCCAAGGGTGTATGAGGATTGCATCTGCATCCACCCCGAACTCCTCCGACACGGATCGACGCCACCACTGGGCGAGCGCCCAACGCCCCGGCGCACCCATCGTGCCACTCACCCATCGCGCCACGACGCGATGGCAGCCGTCGCTCGAGATCGTCCGTCCGCCCGTGGGTGCACATGGTGGCGACGACACGACGGCACCGCGTCGATTCGAGAAAGGGGACAGTCCCTTCTACGGCTATGCTTGGCCAGTCAGAACCACCGGAACTGGCCGAGCAGCCTGGGCTGCTTCCGGTCGTACCAGGTACGGGCATGTGTGTCGTGACCCATCCGACGCGTTACTCACCCTCGCTTCGGCCATAGGGGCTGCTCATCGCTCGTGGAGGTGTCTGAGTCGTGTGGGGTGTCGCACAGATGAATGGTAGCAGCGCTTGGCGTGGTTGATGAACGACGCGGGTAGACACGGGACGCGGGTCGCGTTGTGACTGGATTTTGCTCACTATTCGCTATCAACGCTGCATCCATTCGACGTGGGGAACAGGATGGGTGACGCTCATGGATAGGATGACCTGGTTAGGTCTTGCTGATGCACTAGCGGACACGCAGCTAATGCAACGGATCGAAATAATCTGTTTATTGTTGTAGGATACCTCCAACTCATTTGATGATGCATTCAGACGGTCATCATTGAGAAGAGCGAAAAAGTGACCGTCCCCATCCTCTAAAAGGCAATAAATAGAAAAACAAGCAAACATACCACAAAAACAATAAAGAGTCCACTCAACTCAATTCCTCCAACCGCTCTCGAATCGCCCGCACCCGCTCCTCCACCGCATCCAACACCCGTCCCACGTTCGCCACTTCGACGCCTACATCCCCTACCGGCGTCGATCCGGGCGGTACCATCGTCCCAGCTCGCACCCGCTCCGCCGACAACTCTTCCCACACACCCGCAATGACGTTTTGCATCCACCGTTCCTTTTCCTCGGCCCGTCGTATCTCCTTGCGTCGTCCCACCTCTTCCCGCCGTCCGACCAACGCCAACGTCCATACGTTGCTCAGCACCAGCAACACGATCACAAACCATAGGATCGTCGTCGATGAGGACTGCTCCCATGCTTCCTTGACCAGCTCGAGCGCGCCCTTGGTGGAACGTTCCGCGACGCGGTAGGCCCCGTCGAACGTGTCATAGGCCCATTGCAATCCCCGGCGATTACGGTCGCGCTCCCGTGCTTTGCGGGCTTCGGATGCCGAAATGGGGTGATCGGGTAGTTCGGCGAGGGGTGTGATGGGTTCGACGGGGGCGACCGCGGTGGGATCAAGTCCCTCGGGTACAAACTCGGATTGATGTTCTTGAATGTACATCCGCATTGCCTTGTCCAAGTCAGAGTGATAGACTTTTTGACCCTCGATGGCGCTCTTTTCGATCAGACCTGAGAAGGGGAATCAGGAAAAAGAACAGAGACAATGCGGATCGGTCGAGGACAGACCCTTGATAAAACTCCGCCCAGACCAGTCTACCTGGGTGGTCACAATCACCCGCGTCGTGATGGCACTCGCCCACATCAGACACGTGCGCGTCTTGACCATAAACACGCCCCCGCTTGGGACATCAGGCGTTCTCGTTGACGTGAGCATCACCATATGATCGTCAAAGTCGCAGTGCACCGCTTCGTCGTGAATCTCGCATTTCGTCTGCTTGGGCCCGACGCTGTTATTGAGCGGTTTGATGTACGTCATGTTGCGCTGCAAGAGATTGGACCCTTGGCTGATGGGTGACCAGTCGGATATTTGCACATCTGGACAGGATGAGTCGAGGAATCGACGGCCACGGAACCGTACCTGTGAGCTTTTGATCCACCTTCATAAAATCTTTCATGAACCCGCTCGCAAACATGAGGTTGTAAATCTTGTCCGGTGTCCCGGGCAACACGGTTTCGAGGGCCAATTCGTTGAGGTGACCCCCATTCCTGGAGCACACACAATGCGTCGTCTTGGCGGTTCCTACCAGAGAGCTCTCTTTTCCGTATCCCTCGGAGACGCTCGTCACTGCCGAGACCATGTCCCTGAGAGACGCATTGTGACTCTCCAAGAGTTCGAGCGTGTCGTCGGGCCGTGCGAGTCGCCAAATGTTGACAATGACATCATACGTCGTATCTCTCGAGAGCAGTGACGCAAACGTGTACTTGGCTTGACGGGTCGTGATCTGAATGGCATTCGGAATGACGAACGCGGTCGTCCTCTTTTCTAGTCCAGTGATTTCATATATCGGAATGGACAGCTGTCAAGAGCGCATGCGAATCAGATGCCAAGCCGACGTGCGGAACACGTACGTCGGTGATCCAACCAAAGATGTTGGCGTGGAAACAAATGTGATTTTCAGACACATATAGCCGACCTTGGATGAGAATCTCGCGTTGAAGCGCACAACCGTAATCTGCCGCGTGGTCAGCTGGGTTCCTTGGAGAGAGGTAATGTGTCACCTTCGATGAGGTAGTCGCCCTCGGGAATGTTGGGAAACAGCTCGTGAAAGTCGGCATTGCGCTTGTTGCTGGCGACGGCGAATCCGGTGACAGGGATATCTTGCTCGTTCAAGTCGAGCTCATCCGATGAGGAACCAGATTCGTCCCCGCTGGAAGGAAAGGTGTCGCCATCCGAGTAGTCACTCTTGGTGATCGAAATGTTGGGTGAACGCGTCCGAGCAGGCGAGCGTGTCGACTCTGTTCGTGTTCGTGGCGAGGCACTCTTTGGTGAGTCCCCTGGCTTGGTACCATTGACAGAGAGGGTTGAGTTGGACACGGCGACAGGCTGTGGGGGTGGCACAGGCGGTGCTATGAGAGGGATGGTCGACATGGGTGCTGCGGGTACTGCGCCACCGGTCTTGCGGGGCCCAGACGGCCTCCGTGCGTGACCCTTTTGTTTCGAACGCGAGCTGGTGGCCGAGCGTACAGACTTGACGTCGCTGTCGCTGACGAGGCGCTCCTGGGACAGGGCTTTCTGGGTGGCCAAGGCGGTAGGGGACTCGACGACGGTGTTGGCTATCGATAGACCTTGTTCCTCGTGGCGGGGAGGGCTTGCATCTAGGTTTAGGGGCGGGGAGGGCTGTGTGGATGCGCGCATAGAACGTCTAGAAGGCTTTTCCTTGAGGGGTGCTTGAGACGAACGCGAGCGCGCGGCCTGTTGACCAGCAGGGGGCATGGGGGAGAGTGGGCGAGGTGACGAGGGGGGTGAACTGGTCAAGGTGATGTGCGAAGCAACCCACTCGGGTGGCTGCGGAGGACGACCTGGTGTGGGGGTTAGTTCGGTGTCGTCCAGAAGCGATTTTATGTCACTGGTTGGACGGGCGGCAAGCGAAACCTCGTGGCGATCGGGAATATGGCGTTCTTGTGAGCGTACGCGACGGTGGGCGAGGGAGGTTTGGTGGAGTTGCTCGATAGAGGGTCTGCAGAGGGCCACGTCGGGTTCGGTATGACGAGGGGTGGGTGGGACGACGCCGATTTTGACACTCGAAGTGGAGCTGGACAGGTCGGGATCGTCGTAGACAGGACGGGTGGTCATGGACGTACGAGGCAAGATGGGGCCTCGTTGCTGGTCCGAAGAAGGACCGGTGTTCTTGACGAGCTTGGCAAAGAAATTTGTTGGCATCGTCGTCGTCGTCGTCGTCGTCGTCGTTGTTGTTGACCCAGTCCTCTAAATATCTCTCCCAGTCAGTGACGAGCTCTGACGTCGGGATCCATACGAGGGTGTCCCAGATCAAATCATTAATTAATTATTTTTGTAGTTATCCACATGTTTTAAAGGTGTGCGTGCGGATTGAAGGTGTGGAATGTTCGGATGCCTCTCCTCGGGGGTCTGTTTGCAAAGCGATCCAATGACAGACCCATCTACAACCTCCCCGTCGCTGCCTCGTCCAGCAAACTCAAACTACCCTTTCGTCGTCGTCAGGACTTGTCCAGTGTCACCTCTGACTCGGGTCACGACCTGCCTCCACCCCCGAGCAAGTCTGCCATCTTTGGCGTCTACACCGAATCCCTTCCTTCCCTGTCCAGTGACCACACCGAGCCTGGTCGTTCTTCTACCGACATAACCGATGCCCACCCCTCCACCAAAAAGTCACCCGCCCTTTTTGCTTGGGCGAGAGAACGCACCAAATCAAGGCCACCCCAACCACCCCCCGAGGACCCATCCTCGTTTGAACTCAGAGCCTTTCGCCACGTTCGCGCCGACTCGACCACCGCATCCCCAGAAAACCCGTCTCCCTCCTCCCTCTCCCTCCCTCCCCCACGCCCAAGAGGCGACAGTGTCGCGTCAGAGTCTTCCCAAAGAATATCCATCGCCGCTTTCAGGGAAGCCCATGCACGCAGTCGTGCCAACTCCCCCGTCCCCTCCTTCAGACCCCCTTCCACCCCAGATACCCTCCGCATGGACATGTCCGGCAGGAAACGTGCCTCCACCGTTTCCGTCGTCTCCCCCATCGATTCTCCACAGCCGGATAAAAACGTGTCCGCCCCGGTACCCCCTCTTCGGGCCGATCCTTCCGCCCTAGACACCTCTTCCGACGAGTCCGAAGACGATGACGACGACGTTGACAGCGACGGCGAACCCATCCCGAAATCCGCCCAAGATCGTACCATCACACGGCGCGTCGTCGCTCCCCGTCCACGTTCCGATACCGGCCATGCTTCTTCTGCCTCGAATGGTCAAACACCGCACAGCCTCCACACCTCCAACTCTCCGTCCCTGAACTCCCATTCGGATCAACACTCCGCCCCGGCTGTTTGGCAACGCGCTTCCGGCTCCACCATGCCTGCGCGCATGACCTCGTCGTTGCCAACACCTCTCGGTCAGATCCCTACCTTCTCTGTCCACAACCGCGCTCACCATGCCCCCTCAGGACATGCCAAGCCCGACGACAACTCGGACGAATCCACCGATGCTTCCGACGATGACTCGGAAGACATGCCCCTGCGCGATCTCGTCGCACCACGTCGTCCTGGCAGCGCTGCCTCCAACTATTCCAATGGCCGACGCATGCCTCCCAAACCCCTTATCGACATCAACGCCCTCACTGCCGGCGGTCCACCCCTCCTTACCCCCATCTTGCGACACGAAAACTCGATCAAACACTTCGGCAAACAAGACGGCGAAAAAGACCTTCCGTTTTCCATTCCCGCCGCCATCGCCTTTGCATCTTCCCCTGTATCCCCACCAGGCAAGTCAGACCCGACGAGACCCGCATCTAGGGCAGATCGGAGATCCACCGACCTACCCGTGTCTGAGAAACGCAAGGGACCTGACGACGATGAAGATCTGGTTCATGCCATTCGGTTGGTCAGTGCGTTGGAAAAGGATAAAGAGCAGGACCGAATGGGCCTGAAACCGCCTAGTGGCCCTGACCGCATCGTACCTACCCCAATTCGCGCGCGCGAACCCCCTACCTCGTTTACCGTCCTCTCCCGACCAGCTCAAAGGCAGAGCGTCGATGCGTCGGCCCTCTCCTCCCTGGTCCAATCTAGTTTTGCTCAACCAGACATGGGCGCGCGACAAAGTACCTCGAACACGAATGGGCGTTTGAATACCCAAAAGGACGCATCGGACGCCCACTCTCAGGCTTCTGCTCGGTCCTCGACATCAAGGCAGTCGACACGGGTGCCCGCCGTCCCGCTCGTTCATGCGATACCCGACCCACCCTCGGTCAAGGCGGCACGACCCCGATCGACGTCGTACGGCGCCGAAAATCGTTCCCGTCTCTCGACCAGTCAAGCGCATGCTCGTCCGTTGGTGGTCAAACAAACGCCAACGACAGCGTGGACTCGGGACGACAGTCCTGCGGGCAGTTCGACGGGCGATTCAAGTAGCGGGCGAGCACCGTTCACCCCGCGTGATGGGAGCGATGTCGGACGCTCAAAAGAAGACGACACTGTCAAGGCACGCGGGCATGCTAAAAAGTTGAGCGTGACATTTGAAGAGGGGCTACGTGTCAAAGGGGCCAAGGAAGCGAGTGGGGAGACCAAGGAGGCCAGGATCCGAGAACGACGGCGGAGCGAAGCCAAGGCTGCGATCGAGGTACGTGTGCCCGTATGGATGAGCGCACACTGCTGACGTATGGGTTAGCTCGGCAAGATTGTCAATGGTCGTGGACCGCTGGTACGTGACGATTCGGACGACGATGGACCGCGCGCACATCACCCGACGATCAATGTGACGATGGACAATGGGGGGATGATGCCACCCAGCTGGGGATGGCAACAGCCGATGGTCACAGGCGCGAGCGGGACCTCTTCCGCCATGGGTGCAGGCATACACCCCAACCCGATGATGCCCCCATTCAACGTCAACACGGACCCAGCATTCCTGGCAGCCCATCAGCGTGCACTCTTGATCGCGAAACAGGCGTACCAGATGGCAGTGGCACAACATGCGATGCAGATGGCCGGGGAGGAGTGGGAGCGGGGGTCGACGATTGGATTTGGGAGTGGGGGAAGCGTCTATGGTGGAGGGAGTGTCTATGGAGGGAGCGGCGGAAGCGTCTATGGCAGTGGTGGGTTAATGCCCATGCACACGGGGTCGATGGGGATGCTCGTGCCCCCGACGACCTGGGGCCGGAGTTCGGTCGCATTTCCGAGTGCGGGATCGGCGTATGGGATGGGGAGTTCACAGAGCGAATATGGAGGTGGGGGATGGGGTACACGGAGCGTTTATGGGGAGGCTGCGTTTCCGAATCGACCGTCGTCGGCGCATTCCCATCTCACCGGTCCTGGCCAAGGTCAGGGTCAAGGACGCGGGCAGGGGCAGGGTGGGATGAGTAGTGCGGCGAGTGCGTATGGTGGGGCGAGGCCACGGGCCTCGACGGGTGCGGCGGTGCCGCCGTCGGGGCTGTCTAGTGGGGCGAGGGCGCCCGGGAAAAGTCAGGGTACGGGTGCGGGTGCGGGTGCGCGGAGGGCGGCGCCGCCATCCAGCTGGAAGAGCGGACGATAATCTCTCCCGACGGTCGCCACGGCCCTGCGCGCACGCAAGATGACTGTACATGCTTGGCTACTTGGTCACTCGTTTGTTTTCCTGTTTCTTCACTGATCCTAATCTCGGTCTAGGCATTGTCTCTTCATCTCTCCCTTCTTTTTTCAGCATTTTGGGACGCTCTTGAGTTTGACACACGTCTTTTTTTTTTTTAATGCGACGCTCG
>JBBPTS010000054.1:2687-24389 GCA_038094235.1 Fistulinella staudtii | reverse complement strand
CATGTGAAAACACGGATAAATGGATGAGCCGATGGGCCTCATATGTGCGATGAGCAAACGATAAGATAACCATCTCTTGATCTTCTACTCGAGTGAGTTTGGCATACATATGAGTACAACGAATTACTTTGGACACGGCTAAGCACAAGATTCAGACACTGGAGTGCCTCTCGACCAAGCTCTAAAACACAGTTAATTAATCAGGTGCCTACGCACAATAGAAAATAACACACCACCAATTCACTGCGGTTTGCGCCCACCAACTGGTCGACGCGCACCCCTCCTTTGAAAGCATGGAACGTCGGTATCTATTCGACCATAAACGGGAAAAATAAGTGCTCCGAGGAGTTTGGGAGTTTATAGAGAACGAACCGATCGGATACCCAGGGCCTGAGCGACTTCTGGGATGTTGTCGATATTCAGCTTGTAAAATTCGACACCCGCTTGCTTGGGTTCACCCGCCAGCTGATCAAAGACAGGTGAAATGACCTTGCATGGGCCACACCAATCGGCATAAAAGTCGATGAAAAAGGTGTTGCCGCTTGCGAACTGGAAGATCGATACGGATGACAGTGAGATGACTGTACAAGTGCGTTAGCTATCGCGCTGTACGTACGAGTGCATCAAATTCGGCCTGGGACTTGATTTCTTGGACACCCATGATGTATCGAGAGGTTCGTAAGAATGGGATTGCGTGTGGCGAATATGAGGACTAAGGACCAAGTCGGATCAGCCTGTTTATATATCGCCCACGGTTTGCGTTGACATCATAACACATGACATCAGTCAGCAGGCCCGGCTTAGTAATACCACCCCGAGCTACTCCTCGCAGGCTCACGAATGTTCGCGACGACGGCGAGTCTCGGTAAGCCAAAAGCATCCCATCATCGTATTATGAATGCAACAACAGACAAGGTTGGCTAAAGTTCATATCTGTCATGACTAGCACGTGACCTGATAAGGCTTCGGCCGAGCTGGGCCTCGCCATGCGATCTTGCATCATCCTTGCCTTATATTTGCCCATAGTCTCCGCGCGAGTAGGTACAGCTGAGGGAGACTCAAAAGTACAAGTATACAACCGCTCGGCGATCATCACAAGTGCTTCATGCAAGTGCTCAAGCGAAAAGGTCTTTCATACACGGCTCTACTGATGTGTTAGCATCCCACCACAACCGTACACAGGAAAACAAGACGACTATTAGGACTGGTACTATGCAGTGTGATCAGCCTGTTTACAGCAGGCGATCCATCACTCGGATTCATCTCACCCACACAGCGAGGTGTGCCAGGGTAAGCCGTGCACAAGCGCTGCTATCTGGGTTAGTTCGCAACACCTGCCCTGTAATGACGAAATTGTTGAAAGTTCGGGGTCAGGGCCGTGGCACAAGCTGCTTTGTTATCCACGCAATGTAACAAGACCACTTCGCGTGGCGATGACATTGCGCAGCATGATAAGACCATTTCAAAACTAGCGTGCAACAATACACATTAACGCGATTAATCCAATATAGGATGTTCTATGAATGCGACGGTGACAACAGTATACGTGCTGGCGTGATGTAAAATGAAATACGTGATGTCTAAAGGGTTCGTCACGAGCGCTTTGCCGACGAGGCCCACCCCAAGGGCAGAAAATGAATAAGTGGCCATCATCGTCTTGCGTACCGCAGGAAACGCGAGGCAACTGCAACATCGTCAGACGACCGAGTCACGGAGAGATGCCCAAATCAAACGTACTGATGGTCACGATGACATTAAAGACGAAATACGAAAACAAGATGAACGCGTCCCGCCACCGATGGTCAAACGTGATATTAAGTGGCGTGTAAAACTCGTCTCCGACCTTGCCCATCCGTCAGTTCCCATTCCGAAAACGAAAACCAAGTGCAACCTACCGAATATTGACAATACCGACACTCGCTCGTTGCGTCCGGATTGTCCAAGTACCCACCAAACGCGTCAACGAATGCCCCTGCCCAGGCTTGACACGTCTGGTTGGCAGGCGGGTTGAACACGTTGAACTCGTCCGACGCGCACCGGATCACCAGGCCGTGCAGCTCGGTCGACAACATCGCCGATAGCGTCCGCGTGTAAGGCACAAGCTGGTACAGCCAGGAGCGCCAAAAGGAGTTCATGGTAGGGTACGGAATCGTGACACCACAAAAGAGGGCGAGGACCATGCCGACAAAGGGGTTGAAGAGGACGGCAATCTGTACCGAGGGCGAGAGAGCCGCGATGACTTGACCGATCGAGACGCCAAACAGTTCCATGAAGATGGCAATCAAGAGCTGGAAGCCCGTTCCATTCAAGCCGGCAGATCCTTGGCCAAAGTGCATCGGGTATACCATCAGGAGCCAGTAGACGATTGCACACAGGATCGAGTAGGGGATCTCGCCCAGGAGCTGGGCGATCGCAAACACATAGGGAGAATACATCCGACTGGATGCCTCTCGGATAAAAATTCCTGTGGAAAATCAGTTTTGAGATAAGACAGCTAAATCGTCAAGGGTACGTACGCCTGTTAGCAATAAACATGGGCTCCAGCTGGGTCATGACAATGGCAGGCAACACGACAAGCCAAAAACTGGGGGACACCATCTACATCAACCATCGCTCTGCGAAAAAATGGAATACATACATAGCAAACGCACGGTATTGCAGATCGCGAACCGTATGTCCCAAGTTGAGGAACGACAGCGAGATAAACAACGAAATAAAGGCATGCACGAACAGCCGACTGAACACGTAGTCTGGGGAACGCCACAAGGACGTATTGTTCCGCTTCACGACGATACCCACCTGGTACAGGAGGGAGGTTGCGTCTGCATAATCAAGGTCAGAAAAGGCATCACTACAGTCACACGACGTACATGTCTGCGTCTGGCTCTTCTCCGTCTCGGGATGAGTCAACCCCTGCCTCTTGAACTGTTCAATCTCATCCAGCACCTGCTGATACTCAGGCGAATCCAACCACACGTCGTTCCAATCGCGCGGCCCGACCCTGGGTGTCAATCCGGCACCAATCGCATCGAGCATGTACTCGGCCGGATTCACGTTGGCTGGACATATCGCACCGTTTCTCGCAAAGTAGTCCCGAATGATGCCTGAGTCCTTGCCAATGTCGCCAAAATAGACTGTCTCGCCGCCACGCTCCAACAACAATAGACGGTCAAAGCTCTCAAAAAGCAGACTCGACGGCTGATGGATAGTACACAGGATGGCCTGGCCTTGATCCGCGAGTTTGCGAAGGAAGCGGACCAAGTTCCACGCGCTCTGAGCGTCGAGGCCGGACGTGGGTTCGTCCAGAAAGAGCAGCAACGCGGGCTTGCTTGCCAGTTCGACGCCAATTGTCAGACGCTTGCGGGCCTCGACGCTCAACGTAAACACGAGTGCCTCTGTCAGATCTTGAAGTTCCAAAGTTTCGATGATCTCTTCCACGTAGCGATTCTTCTCTGCGATGGACACCTCGGCAGGCTGTCGCAAGTAGGCAGAAAATCGTAGCGCCTCTCTGACCGTGGCTGTTCCCTCGTGTACGTCCATTTGTTCAGCTATATATCGGTGTTAGAAGACGCCAGTAGGAAGGAAGGCACGAGGTATACCATAGGCAGTTCCACGTGCAAAATCGGCGCCGATGGGGCGGCCATCAACAAGGATATCCCCGCTAATAACACCAATATTCTTCCTCTGCGCAAGGACGTCCAGACACGTTGTTTTCCCTGTCACAACGTGTTGGACTCGCCGCGACTCACGCGATGCGACTACGCACCTGCACCAGAAGCACCCATTAATGCCGTCAACGTTCCAGGTTTCACATAGCCATAAACGTCGTGCAAGAGTCTCTTCGTTCCACTGGGTACGGGGACGTGATAGTTAAGTTTTTCCCACGTAAACGTCTTTCGATGAACCTGGATTCGGGGTCTACGACATCAGGGTCAGCTCATCCATACGCGGTTCGTGCCACGTCAACGTACTGCTCCTCATCGAGTTGCTTCTCTGTCTTGTCGTCGTCTAATTTCTCATTACGCCTAGTTTTTTTCTCACGTTGGACGTCGTTAAGTGCCCTTGTCTCGTCGTCATCCTTGGCATAGATATGGACTGAACCGCCCCATACTTTAGGCTACACATACGATTGCACGTGATCAATGGAATTTCACCTCCATGTTGGAAAAAGAAAAAAACTTACCGAAAAGTATTCGATCGCGATCACTTGGGTGAACAAAAAGAAGATCAGGAAAGCGAGAAGCACGACCAGGTTGCGACGCCAGATATCGGCGGGAGAAATGCCATATCCGGCCTCGAGGTACCTGTCACCATTGACAATATCGCTCCCGGCCTGTGCACCATAAAGTGTGCACACTTGATTCGGCCCTAGACCGTCCCTGTATCCCAGCGTTAGAAATTGCTTGAAAATATAAATATGTATACAAACGGGTATTGGGTCATTCCTGGGCCGTTTCTGGGGATAACGTAATTGCCGTCGCAAATCAAGGATGTGCGCATGAATTCATTTTCCATCGCCCCAGCCCACGCATAAGCCAGGGGATTCAGGTAGCTCTGTCGGCAGCAAGGTAAGACCATGTACAAACAGAACAGGGAGACACTTACGATCCAGAATAGCCACCGCTTCATCTGGAAGACGGGTATCATGTATCCAGTATACTGAATCATATTCGGAAGGAAAAAGGTCGCAAGCCGGAACGCGCTGTCAAAGTTGACACAGAGTAGACCAAATGTACGGAAGAAACCTTGCATGGAGAGGTACGCTACGTAAACAAACAGGTGGAACGTGAAAAATCCGCCTGCGGAGCGTGCACTAAAAAAAAGTCAGGCGGATCAAATGCAAGACACATAGGACAAACTCACAGATTGGGCATGAAATATACGATGATATTGAACAAGAAAACACGGACTGCGGAAAAGGGTATGTCCGAAAAGAAATTAGCAAATACCAATGCAGCGGGCCGGTAAAAGCCAAATGCAATTTGTTTTTGTGCCAACGGCCGTCCCACCATCATTGTTGGCATCTAAACAGAATCGATGAGTAAAAGATACACACACAGTGAACAAGAACATGCCTCGGCGAACGCATCCAAACAGATAGTTAATAGCCCAACAAAGATGACACTACCACGCGTGAACCCTCCCTGAGCTGTATCAGGCAAATTAAAGAAGGCGCCGCCAGTGACAAGAGCCAATATCTAGCACAATAATTAAACATCTCTTTGAATAGGAAGACAAATCGACTCACGATGGCCATGCCAAAACTCGTTTTGAGCTGAAACGAATCCTGGAGACGGACGCGGAATTGCCGAATCGTGAGGGCCTTGACTTGACCAGTGAACCCGACTGTGTAGGGACTCTTTTGCGAGACCCCGCGTTTCTTGTCTGCAAGCACGGCGGCGCGGAACGCTTCCTGATCCTCCCTTTCGGTGTCCATGCGGTGTTTAAATTCGCCAAGCGTGTGGTAGAGCTTCGCGTGCGTTGGTGCGCTTTGGAATGCATTTTCGAGGGCTTCAGGAGAGGATGGCGTATCACGCTCTGAGCGATCATCGGCGAATTGACGCTCGTTGGGGTCCGTGCACCCAGTCAGGTAATCGGGGGTGCTTTGACGAGGGAGAGGCCGATAGCCGAGGCCCTCAAAGTACGCACGCGCTTCTGAACCAGGTCCGAAATACACCTGACGACCCTTGTCCAACACGAGCACTTTGTCGAACAAGGCGTATATACTCTCGCTGGCCTGGTACCTAAACACGGTTCAGCAAATACAAACGCACCCACGGCTCGGACGCACAAGCTAACAAAGGTTGTCTGTCCGAGTACATCAGTCAAAACGCGCAAGCTCTTTGCAAAATCCAATGCCGTGGCTGCGTCGAGACCGCGCGTCGAATTATCCCAGCATTGCACACGTGCACGAGTCGCCATCATTTCCGCGATACTAACACGTTTCCGTTCACCGCCCGATACCCCGCGGACAAACTCATCGCCCACCAGCGTTTCATGGGTGTGCGAAATATTGAGCATTTTCAGTAGCGTATCTTGGATCATGGTATCAAACCCTTTTCTAGATACGCCGGGAAGACGACCATTCGGACCGGGGGTCTTGGTGGAGAGTGCAAACTCGATCGTTTGGGCAACTGTCAATGTGGATATATGGATATCGGCTAAACGTAGGGTCAAATGCGAGCAAAACAGGAAGCGGAAGCGGGGCATACCTTCCTGATTGTAGGCCACTTCTCCTTTATAATATCTAGCCATCTCCGCAGCTTCAATACCAGCATAGCGAACGTCGCCTCCAACGGTAGCATATTCGTCACGCTGGTTAGCGATGGTCTTGAGGAAGGTGGAACAGCCAGATCCAGGACAGCCTAGAACAAGACACATCTCGCCAGGTTTTAGGACACCAGACGATCTGACGTCGGATGAGCTTGATCAAACGAATCACCAACGTTATATTGACGTACTTGTGCAGGATCGTTCTGGTCGGTCCCTGCTGTTTCGATACAGATCGCATGATCAAGCCCCATAGCCATAAAAAGGGGTAAAGAAAGAAAGCCATAACGGCATCTAAGCGACAAACGTTAGTGAGCCGAGATCGGAGTTTCCTATTGGCGTAGATCACCTCCAAAAGTATTGATATATGTCTATACGGAAAAATTGTTGGAACATAGATCCGGGCTGCCATGTGGGATTACTTGCCTTGTGATCGGCACCTCCGGCAACCTTGACTTGGAGGTCCTCCCAGGTGACACCGACGTGTTTGTGCTTGATTCCTGCTGCCTCATTCGCGTCGTTCGACGATGTGAGGTACTCGCGCAGATCAAATGGTTTTTCTGACTCGTCGCCTTTTTCCAAGTCGCCACCGTTGATGGTGGCCGTTCGAGAGGTTCGTTTGGACTGCTGCGGGTGGGTCACCGAATGCCGGGAGAGCTGGCGAGCGAGTTCATTGAAGGTATCTCGTGCTTCATTGACGTCGATATGGGCAGCGGCATCGACCTCGACGTGGGAGGTGTCCATGTCAGCCTCGTGAGGGAGCAATGGGGGAGGGAGGCTTACGACGAATAGGTCCCATATGCGACTATATAAAGGGTTTACCTGGTGTTAGCTTACAAACTTCCTTGTGGTCGGGGTATCGAATCGGTCTCCGGCCGCAATGTGTCATTAGGGTAAAGTCATTGTCAGTTTACTAAAAAAAAATGGGGTCCCAGAACCGGGTCAATATTGGCACGCCGTTGACAGCGTTAAAGCTCGGAAAATGTCTGATTCGTTCAAATTTGCTCCCATCAGGCGAGTTAATGATTCACGACAGAGTCAGCCCTTGTCACCAACTCGGGACCGTGATGGTCGAATGACTCTTTGGATCCAGGCAGCCGAAGAACTTCCTGGATTAAACTAGCCACGTTTGCGATCACAACGCGTATTACGCAAGTACATGGGAGAATGTCTGCAAAATCAACACGCACATTCCCAGCCCCTTCTTTCGACTACACCTAGCTAGTCTACATCGGTTTGGAAGGAAGCTGAGTTGGCAGCACGCCATAGCGTTTCTTGATAGTGACACGGTGCCGAGAAAACTTGTCATCGGGCGAGAAACGAGCTGCGAAAAACGGTGGGACAAAGTACTACCAAGTCCGATGACCGGCACACACCTGGATGGGCTGATTTGGTGATCCTACCCTCAGGGGTCAATTTCTGTAAGGATATGAATGCGCATGTCGACGGCAACGACGAACACGCACCTCGAGGGTATACACCCTGTTTCCATTGTCATCGACGGTGTACATCAAGTGCATGGTGGACCAGACTCAATTTTTTCACTGGCTAAATCAAACTCCGCAACGACGAACGCCTATCGCTCGTTCCTTTGCGCATCGGCTAACCCATTATAGACATCCCTCTCGTCATACGATGCCCAGGTTCATTTGCCTTCCTTTTCTCCAATGGCACCCACCACGGCCGTGCTCACAGAGCCAGAGTTGGGCACGGTGATCAAGCCCATTCACACGTACAACGACGAGCAGACTGCGCAGATAGAAGCACTCCAGCAGGTAACGCGTCACCTGCATTTTAGTAGACCATGCGACAGAGGCTGATCCTAAAAAAAAGTACGGCCACTCGCTCCTCCTACCCAGTTCAGACCCCTACTACAAGTGGGAGCTTCGATGGCTGCGCAAACCTGATACCATCCCTCGTTATTTGCGTGCCGCAAAATGGAAGATGCATGACGCCGAAAGGAGGCTCAAGAACACCCTAGAGTGGAGAAGGGAATACCAGCCAGACCTCATTCCGCCTGACGAGGTAAGCAAGGTTGACGCGGCACACATCCGCAGGCATGATGACTATTCCAGGTCAAATTGGAATGTGAGACCGGTAAAATGTAGATTTCCGTTAATGAGTATGTTGGGCGTCTGGTCTGACGTGGTACAGCATCCTCACCGGTTTCGATAGAGATGGTCGCCCCGTTATCTATGTGCGGCCTGGGAGAGAAAATACCGAGACCAGTCCACGTCAGCTCAGGCATCTCGTATGGTGGTTGTGAGTGGAGCCGACAAGCAGTTGCATTGGCAATGACAAGGAACCACACAGAGAACGCGCCAAAGATATGATGCCGCCAGGTCAAGAGTCGCTCGTTCTCGTCGTTGACTATAAAACGACCACACTTCGTACTAACCCGTCAATATCCGTCGCAAACAAGGCAGGTGGTGATCCCATCGTTTTTCTTTCTTGTGTGACGTTTTATTTTTTACAGGTGCTTACGATTCTTCAGCAACATTATGTCGAAACACTCGGACGCGCAATCATTACAAACCTACCGTTTATTCTCAACTTTTTCTACAAGGGGATTGCGCCTTTTCTCGATCCGGTGACGCGCGACAAGGTCGGATGGATCCTGATATGATGTTCGAGTACATAATGACATTGTGACAGATGCGCTTCAACCCTGACATTTTCGAACTTTTGCCCCCGTCTCAGCTGGACGCGGACTTTGGAGGCGATTACGAGTTCAAGTTCGAATTTGAGACATACTGGCAAAAAATCGTCAGGTGAGTCGGAGCGTGTCTGACTCGGCCTAGTCTGAAGCGCTACTAGTCACTGCGGTATCGCACCCGACGGGACAAGAATGACGGGATACTTTTAGAGTAGGGGTTGATTACATAATATATTTGTGCGTGTATGTGCGATTTTTGACGTGGGTTTGCGCATGGGAACAGGCTACCAACAAACGCCACGCCATAAATCGCCGCCTGGGATCATCAGCCATCGTTCGACCGCCGATACAAAATCAGTGCGGGCCAGTTGCGATAATCTAGGGCCGTTGTGAGATTCCTGAGCGAGCGGGATGGTACGACAATCAAAGCAGACAGTGCGTAAAACTCGTTCGTAGGAGCCCCAAAACGTTAAATCAGCCACCTGCTTCATTTCGTATCCGTCCTGTAATCGGATCGCCTCCATCGCCCACAGCCAGACCAGAAGCGGGACGCCCACAAGAAAAAAACCCAGCCGCAGGACAAACCTTCGGATACGACCGTGTGGCCTTGTAGAATCAATGGCTGCAACAAACACTTTGCCAGGGAAGCCGATCTCAAACGACATCAGCGCACGACCAAGTTGCATTCTGTGCCTGGATTGTACGCCCTTTTTTTTTCTTTATAGGAGCGCATATACGGACCTCCCACAGTGCTTGTCCCCAGTGCGACGCAAGATTCACCCGCGTCCGTCTTTTGTTTCCTCCATCGCATACATATAGCTGATTCTGTCTCAGACCGATGCGCTACGGCGACATCAAAAGTCGAGGTTGGTTGCACGTCGCCCTTGTAACTTGGCTCATCCATTTCCGTCAGACACAATGGTGTCGTGATGGAACCTGCAGATGGCGTTGACGGGCGGGGGTCGGTTGGTGAAGAGGGTCCCCGTTCCTCAGGTTCACGATCAAAGAGCCGAAGCAGAACGCCCTCATCTAAAGAAGGTGTCGCCCCCACCTCCCTCCCTCCAGCCACGGTCTCTCCGCAAAGCTACTACCGCCAGCATACATTTGCAGGTGGTGAGTATATGCATGCTCTGGCGCAGCTCCATGATGACGGTCTTTAAAGTTATGATCCCCCCAGGTATGTCCATCGAGGGCCACTATCCTCCTGCCATTGGCCTCCCTACCTCTGCAACGCGGTTACATCAGACTAGTTGGCAACCCTGGACAGGCGACCCTTCTCAACCTCCCCCACATATTATTCACCCCGGCTATGCCCCTCCATACTATGCTCCCTCTCCTCAATACTATCGACCTGGCACCATCATACATCCCTCCCCCGACGTCGTAACTCATCAGCAAATACCGAACAGACCCAGCTCATCAAGCAATGGTGACTCGTCCTCATGCAACGGTAGTCCGGCTATGCCCGTCGATCCACCGCTGGACCCGTCGGAACCTAGTAATGCAGAATCCCGTGTGATCGATCCCTCGCTCGTATCTCCTTCCGGGAGCCATGGTGACAGTGAGTCCAGTTGGACGGCTTGCCAAAACATCTCATAATACGTCCTAGATAGTGAACTTTCGGAGGGTTTGTCAAGAATACCAGGGACTCGGTCACCTCATGAGCAACATGTTCCCTCACCCCGTTCAGGCGAACCATCGAAGGAGGAGGAAGGTACCGATAGCGAAACGACCATCGTTCACCACCTACTTGCCTCCGACCCAGATCACCCCTTTTCATCACCTCATTCGGCATCTCTGGAACATCCCCTTGACATGGAACAGATACTCACAGAGGATGGTGAACCCATGTTGAATCCAGGTCGGTTTCTCGGTACTTCTTTTGATGACCACTAATCATTTTATGTCAGCCGAACTATTGACGCAGGTCAGTATAAACGACGACACGCCTACGATACTCGATCATCTAATGCACCAGATTCTGACACAGGAATCTCTCGCTTCCCCACCTCCTTCATGAGCATGTACCCTACCCCCATCTCATTCTATTCACAACATGTAGCACGCTCTCATAATTTTTCACCATCATATGCATCTGGTCGGACGCGTTTGTTCGCACTACACTACTTGAACCCAGGCGCGCGTTGGACGCGACGCTTCTTGTTGACATGCGGTAGAACCTCTTTTATTAGACGCTTTCTCCTTCGTCACGCATTTTCAACTACTTGATATCATATGCCATTTGCACTCGCGCCGTGTTGTATAGTGGGCGGAATGTGCGTAAAAAATACAAGGTATATAATTCTGTCTCGCTGTTGAGAGCGAGGGAGGTCATCGAGGGTGTCAGATTAGCGACGCGACGCCGTTTGGCCTAGTTCGACCGCTCAGAACAGCTTGACCTTGGGCCACTTGAACTGCGGACCGACCTAGAGAGACAGCATCATCACCAGGCGGAAGTGAATGAAACCACACAACGCACCAGTTGCACGCACATGGCCCCCATCTGATGTCCGACCTGGACGCACTCGTCCAGCGTCTTTCCAGCGACGTACGCACCCAAAAAGCCACCCGCAAACGCATCTCCAGCGCCATTCGTATCTACAATCAACTCGTTTGCGATTGGTGTGACCTTGTGCTCCTTGACACCCGTGTCATCGGCGACGATGGTCGATTCGGAACCCTGTGTGATCACCACAACACGCGGACGCTTGCTGGCTTTGGGACGCGCTGCGATCCTCTTGGCAATCTCGGAAATGCTAAGCTCGGTCTCGGACGCGGTACCGAGGATAGCCTTGGAAAATGCCTGTGCCTCAGATTCGTTCCCAATGACGATATCAGTGTAGGGGAGAATGTCGTTCAGCTGGGCGTTAAAGAATTGGGCGATGAACGGGGCAGAGAGGTTAAGGACAAACGTCTGCCCAGGCACGTGCATACATGAGCAAGCGAAAACAAAAAGAGACGGAAAAAAAAAGGAGGCAAGGGAACGCACCTTGCCATTGTTCGATGCGTGTTGGCTGAGATGCAGGACCGACGCGACGCCATGCGTCAAAAAGAAGCCCTCGACGTAGAACACCCGGGCACCCTCCACAAGCGGGGCGACCTGGGTCGACGACAAATGCGACACGTCAAACTTTTCGGCTGCGCGCAGCGTCGTCACCAGTGATCTGTCCGCGTCGGCATGTCAGTTTTTGAACACGGGATTCTGAAACGATATGCTTACCGATCGTGGTTGGTGATGATGACGGCGCAGGCACCCGTCTTTTCGCCTTCCTTGACAAGGTAGACTTCGTCGAGGCCTTCGCGTGCGTTCGCCGTCCGTAGTTGCTCTGCGAGGTCGTCCTTGCCAACACAGCCCGTGTACACCACCGACTTTGGAGGGAGGACGTACTATCCAGTTCGAGGAGAAGGATGGAGATCAGCGATCAAGGCCAGCATGGCACACCGCACAGTGCAACAAGAGTGAAACAGATCACAGTCAACCCATGTCCTCGACGATCAACGGACAGACTCACAGCAGCGCCACGCGCAGCGTTCTGAGAAGCACCCCCAGCGACATACGTGATCTCATAGTCCTTGACGATTTCATCGTACCTGCCACCGTCTCGTCAGTGACCCGTCGTCATTGTCGTCAAGGAAGTGAACACACAATGGTTGATGCTTTTCTTCCGCAAGGATCGCATTATTGGCGATTAGATCGTACTTTTTCAGCAGTCTTTCGCCATTGCGGACCTGCATATCAAGCAGGGGGTTGCCTAGGCAGAAGATCTTGTAGGACATGGCGATCAGGCGGGTGGTTGGGAGAGTAAGAGGGTAAAGAGAAAGCCTCTTATATCAAAAGCGGGTGTCAAGGGCTGCGCAACGGGATATGTCCGCTTGCTCGCTAATCACGTTCACGCAGAGATCATGAAACCAATGACATGTATTCCGAGTGCACACTGGCAGACGCAGGGGTAGCTAGAAACAGAAGCGGTATCGTAATGGTAACTAACAATGGAGCCTTAGACATCAAAGTCAGTTGCGTGCAATTGAGAAAAGGTGCGAATGACAACGCTTGGGATTGTCATACACTGCGCAAATTGGTTTGCAACGACAGCCTGACTGGATGCCCGGGCCTTGATGGCACACACATCATGGAAGGCAACAGAAAATGCAAATGAAAGAGACCTTTTCGAAGCCAGAGAAGCTTTGAGTATTAGGATATCTTCATCAGAAAAGAATGTGAAACCTTTAAAGAAAGGAGGCCTTGCAAAAGTGGAAGCAACTTGGTCATAGAGCTTGGAACTCGAGGATTGGCCTTCCCGAGATAACTTCCTACTGCTAGCCACTGCCCTCTGATAGTAGCCCCAAGCCTCATCCACATGTTCCTCAATGACCTGTAAGTTTTCTTCAAAGCCTTTGATTCCATAGCTCTTGGCTTGAGCAGCCTTGGCATTTGCTGCTTTCCATGGCCTAGTGAGATCCTGGTCCTCTTCTACAGATAGAGTTTTGAGTTTTCTGTAATTGTTGAGAGCCTCCACTCTTAGCCTGTCTGCTTCCTCTACTAGAATGTCCAAGATAAATGGTGGACTTTGACGTTTAATAGGATTTTGAGTAGGAAAGTTGGTTTCCTTGTTGCCTTTTCCTTGCTCCTTTTTGTACACATAGTATGGTTTCTCAACTCCCCATCTCTGTTTATCTCTCTCAAAGGCAGAGAGCTTGACTCTAAGTCCAGTCTTACTGGCGTCCAAGCAGGTGGTGAACCTAACAAGTTGAGCATCAGCAAGGTATCCAAAAATAAGAGATAAAACTAACATATAGGCCAAGTGAATAGCTTCTAAGCTTCCATATCCAAGCCTATAGACTGCAGAATCATGGAACTTGGAATACAACCCTACTCTAGTCTCTGCCAATCCAAGTAAAAGGACTCTTTGAAATGCTTGTTGAGCTTCTTTACTTGGAAGGTGAGATGTCCTCTTGTCAAAATCTCTAACATGTTCTACTTCTCTTTCAAAGAAATCAGAGATATTAGAGGGGGCCTTGCAAAGATGATGAGCTCTGAATTGCTCTACCAAAGGTTTACACCAATCTAGCATGGCTGTATCTGTTGGAAAAAAGAAGATGTAAAATAAATTTATAATTTACTTATATTCATTTACCTCCATCATAATCTAAGACAATAGTTCAAAGATTGAGTAGATAAATGTAATCATAAATACTTGCCTCCACCACCAAGATAACTTGCCAAAGATTGTTTTCCTTTGATAGGAAATATGATTACATTGAAGTAGTTGCTCAATTTAGGATGAGCAATAGCTGTAACCTTTACTATACATTATTATTAGTATCTTATAATATTTATATACATACCTTTTGAATATCTGAGGGTAATCTTGTTGGATTCCTAGATATCTTGCATATAATTCAATAATAAGAACAAAAAACAGGTGAAGTATACTTACAAGGACTTCTCCAAGAACCTTATCAGTCAGCTCACCAGTAGAGGGTACAACAATTGGATCAGAAGATCTGAAGTGGATCTCATCCTCTTCCAAAACACCATAGGGATCTAGAAATAATCTAGAATATACAGTTGCAAAATAAAAGATAATTACCAGGAATAATATAAGCTTCACAAGATTCCATGACTGGAATATGAAACTTTTCCACATAGTCATTCAAGACCAAAGATATAACACTCTCCAATTTCTGAAAAAGATAATCATGCTTTAAAGGATGAAAGCCTGCTTGAAGAAGTTCCAACACTGTCTCATGAAGTGTTATTGGTTGGCCAGATAAGTTCTTGTGACCAGAATCAACAAAAGACCTGGAGAGAAAAATATCCTCCTCTTCCTCTTCATCTTCTTGGTTATTACCATCCAATGGATGGAGTTGGCCAAGTCCCATAGCACGAGCTTGGCCTGAAAGCTGTCTTCTCAATCTACTCATCACCACATTTCCTGTCCTCTCAACTGCCTTCCAAACCATGACCATAGATTGAGAATGATTCCAATTAATAAAAGGTTGAATCTCTTCTTTTAAACCTTGTACCATCAACTCCTTTAATACCTGATGCCCAACTCCATTAGAAGCCAGGTTTACCAAGGTCTGGGAAGATAACCTGCTAGGAGTTGTAACCCTTGATGGAGCCAAAAGATCAAATATACGCTGGGCTTTACCAAGATGAGAAGGTGCCTTCAACTTGATCTTTGTCTGAGAAGGCCTAATCCAGATCTTAGCAGGTCCATCAGGAACCTGCTCAAGAGACTCAGGATGCAAGACCCACATCCCTTTAGAGCCACCAATTCTGCCTTGGACAGCAGTAGGTCTGATATGGTACTTCATCAACCTCATGATCTGGGTGAGAGCAGCTCCATTGATAAAACCACACCCATCAGTCAAGATCTTTTCAGCAGGTGCTTTCCCCTCCCAATCCTTGGGACTAACATCTGACAAAAAGGCTATTTTAATACAAGCCCTCATGAAAAAAACACTTACATTCATCATCAATTTCATAAATATACTGGGGCTCCAACTCAATGGTTGGTACAGAGGTAGAAAGGCCCAAAGCCCATCTTGTTGACCATTTACTGATAGGCTAGCATCATGTTACCATACCTGTCTTTGCTGCAGATTATGTACTCACCTGTTTGTCATTGGAATGAAGTGGGTTGTGCCACAGAACAAACTCTTTCAGAGACTTGCGGAATTGATCCCCATCATGATGACTCGCAACTCGGTCAAAGTCCTGGCTCGTTTCCATCAAATACATGCTTCCTTCCTTCGCGTGAAAGGGTAAGAAGATGCGCCCACAAATGATAAATTTATGGTTGCTGAGGAGCAGCCGGACTTCCTCGCCATGCTTGTATAGAAGATTGTTGTCGACTCGGACTTGCAGAAGCCGTCGCGATCCGAGGTAACGGGAAAATCGGTGCGACCGTCGGATCTCCGGCCTCTCCAACACGATGGCAAATGATGCTCTCTGTCGGACAAGCCGACCAACCTGTTGAATCCGTCCGCCATACCAGTCATCTTTTCCTTCCCATGTACCCATGCCACCTAACCCGCGGCCCTTGTCCTCCATAATTGCACACTGCTCGCGATCGTACTCGTTCCTTTTGAACATCGCATGCCACGTCCCTGTCAGTGCTTGATGCAAAACATCTTGACAAAATAGAAACCGCACCATAATTCTGCCACAGTGACCGTGGGTGGTTTCGAAGGCGAGTCGCGTCCCAAGATGACATCTGCTACCCTGTACGCGGATTTGGCGTTGGTTCCTCTGAGCTCGAGGATCTTTTCATTGGTGACCGAGGACCATGTCCAGGTTCCCTTGGTGACCCCGCGCGCAATTTCGTAGATGGTTCCCCAGGCAAGGTTGCTCGCGTCGAGAAGGGGCTGGATAGACTTGTCATGGGCGATGTAAAAGGGATCTAGGGCTTCTCCAAAGTCCACGTCCATATTTTCCTTGACCGGAGGGGGGGCCCTGCGTGGCTGACCCGCGCCCGTCGGGGCATGGCGCTTCGCAGGCTGAGTAAAGGGCGGAGAGCCAGGGCTTGGGAGTTCGCACACGGCAGTAGGCCGTTTGGTAGGGACAGCGATCGGCGGAATCGCGCTCGCCGGCAATGCGCCAAGAGATGGCGGACGATTTGGCATCGTAGTGGCAGTACAGGGATGGATCGCTGTAGATCACGATGGGCATGGGAACCTCTGGATACGGAGGTGGCCGATTTATCGAAAGGACTTACATGAATTGGTGTCAACTGCAACGAGTGTGAGCGCCAGGAGTGATCAAAGGGAGGTGCCACCCGCCCGGTTGGACTTACCTTGCATAGGACTCCATTCAAAATTGATGTCCATCGGTGAGAGAGAGCGGTCTGACTTGGTCGCCGTTTGGGTTGTTAAGGTCCGCGCTCGCTCCGATAGGGTAGCACTTGACGTCGACGATTCGGGACCTATCGCTGTGGCTTCCCAACACAACGAATGGAATACGAGTCAGTGTGTATGCTAGCTGCCAGATCTAGGCGGCGAGAGTCGAGGGTGCGTACAGATGGTTTCCATATGTTTTGTAACAACGTCCAGTCCTTCAGGATATTCTTCTTCTTCCTCAATGTCCTCTTCATCCTCCTGCAAACACGAAAGATGTTAGCATAATAGAGCTTGAATATAGGTTGCGCACAAAAACGAGCTGCATATCCTCGAACGATCTTAGTTTGTTTGACATATTGGAGTGATGTACGTTGACAGTGGTTGTGGTTGAAAGAAATAAGCCCCAAAAAGGTCTTCAGGTGAGCTAAATCGTGAACGCCGATTTCGTGCGCGCTTTGCGTATCGGACCCACGATGGCGGTAATGGTATACCGATGAATCCAAGGATGTCTTTCCGATACAGTAGAAGTCGGGGAAAGTTGAGTCTGCAGCGAGGCACCAGTTCGCAGTCTCAGGGCGATTATGAATAGTGTTTGCTGTCACGCGTAAAATGATGTTCATATGAAGCGAGAAGACAAAGCCACAAGATAGAGATTATGTCTTATTACAGAAGGCTTACAACGATCATACAATAAGCGATTACTTGCGTGCAAAAGTGATCTGTAGAATAGATGAGTACGAAGCGAAGCACGAAGCGAAACGCATGCCTTGATCTTGTTTTCTCCGTCGAGTTTGTAGTTGTGCAAAGCGTCCTTGGCAACCCCTGCACTGTTTTCGTCCATGTATTCCACGAATGCAATATCTCGTTTTGTCGGGATGAGTCGAACTTCGTACAGATTTGGATATCTGGAACGTAATCGTCAATAGAATCGCAGAGGCAGAGAATGATGGGGTTAAAAGCTGACTGAGAGAAAAGTGCCATGAGTTGGTCCTTGGTAACGCTTTCGGGTAGATTTTGCAAGAACAAGATTTTGTTGGGAGGGAGGTATTCGTCGGGCATCTGTACGGCTGGTCGCTTGGGAGCTGGGGCAGCAGCAGCACCGTCCACTGAAACGATGCGTCAGCGATGTAGTAAAGCAAACAAAGATCCAACCTACTTTCTGCAGCCATTCTCTTTGTACGGAACTTTTGCTTGAGGGGATTGGAATAGCGAGTTTGTCCTTTCGTTCCAAGTCAGATATGTTAGAGAGAATGATGAGTTGGTATACGTTTATGCTCAGTTCTCCATGCTTTATGTGCTTCAAAGTTTTCAGCATCCAGACGTTTCACGACGGCATCCGACCTCGTTCGTGCAAACGATATTTGCTTAGGGAAATGTCAGTCGCGATGGCACCGATACTCGACGAAACGACTTGCCATTGGTTTCGAGTAGAGAGGAAATCCGCGAACCTCTTTCATCGCCTTACCAGCGATCTCAGGTGATGCGAATGACACGAATGCCTGACCGCGCATCCGTAGATTGCCGTGTGCAACAACATCCAGGACTTCGCCATACGATTTGAAAAGACCTCGCAAGGATGATTTAAGCACTGTTTTCAGATGTCCGTTACCAAGAGAAATGGTTGTCTAACTCGACACACTGACCGTCAACCTTTATCTTTTCGTTGAGGTTTTGGATATAAAGGGTCTCTGAAGCAACTTCATTCTGTGGTGGAGGCTGAGCAGCGGCGTCGGATGCTACAGCGGCGGCTTGAGCGGGTATTTGGTTTAATGGGGGAGCCTGAACGTCGGCCATGGCGGCGGCGAAGGTGGTGGAGTCAAAGAGCGCGTTGTTTACACTCAACGTTTCCTTTTCTGTTTACTACCTCGCCAGGTTCCGCTGCAATCAAGTATTTCAGGTTCAACCACAGCTCGGAATGATCATGTAAAGCCCCGTCGTTGATGTGCCACTCGACGCCAAGTCTGGACGGCGTTGATCCAAGTTGTCAGAGCTACAGATATCCTTTTGCCAAAGACCGCTTTCGGGATTTGCCGCGCTTTATACGGCCGCTTCGGTGCTGCGCTCGCCTCTATCTTTTCACTCACTCATGGGGCGCTGGACGCAGTACGACGAGGTCTGTATTGCATCTGTACAAGGGTGTCATGTAATGGCTCACAATATTGTGGTGCTTAGGATGATTACAGGCTACCCGAGGGGGTAACACGTATTGGCTATGACGCCGACACCCAACGCTACTACTTTCGAGATCGTGAAGGGCTCGTGTACAAAGGTCCTGAAGGCTCCGAGTTTGGAGAGTTGACCCTCGGTACCGACATGTCGCTCGTGTGCCACAGGTTGATGTTACTAATTATGCACGACAGTCGCTGAACTGCCTATCGCTGTTTCGGGCGAAGTTGGCGGTGACAATGATCTTGAAGCTGCGCCTGCTCGCAGCGATGGTTACCAGCTTCTTGCGGTGGACGAGGTTTGTTCACTACTTGCGTGCAGGAGCGGGGCTCATCCAGACTAATAGCATGGTTCTCGCCACGTTCTCCGAGGAGGTGCTTACCGAACACTCTTCCCTTTCTTCCTTATTATTGCTGTCGTCCTTTTACTCATTTGGCGACTCGCATTTTCACCCACGCCCGCCGCACCCGCCCCTTGTCCCAGCACGACGATTCCGTACATCATTGAACCTGGTGACACATGCTGGGACATTGCTCGCCGCTACAATTCGACCCTGGATAAGTTTCAAATCGTCAATCCCAGAATTATCTGCAGTGATCTGCATCCAGGAGACCGAGTATGCGTCCCAGACGAAGAATCGTCTATAAGCAGAGTCTTTTGATCCTGTAAATCGTCCTCTCTTGTATCATACCTGCTCATGCTGGTACGTTTTGTTGTCGGACACTTTTCAATGCCATTCATGCCTTACCGGGTCTGCCACAACCAACCAGAGACTACGTGACGTCACATTATCGTGGGAATATCTACACAGCCACAGACATGGTTGAATTCAACTGTGGTGCCATTTTAACTTGCAACCTGCTTCTTCCCTTTTGACGATCACTTGCACGAACTCACGACCTCAGCTGATAACATATACTCACTTTCTGCACATTTTCACAAATGGGTTTCGAAGACTGGATTCGCAAGGGCCACCCTAGTAAGCACTGTCATACTGTGCGGTTATGTGTCTGAACCCTCCTGCAGTCGTGTTTGGAATGCTCATTCTTTTCAGTATTATCGAGGTATGCATATTGCTATCAGTCACTGCATTTCGACTTATCAATCTCGTAGCTATCAATATCTGCTTTCCTCGTTTCTCGCTTCAACCTATACAATGACTACTTCATCATCGATGAACGCGATCGCACCGCTTTCATTCTGTTCGCATCTATATGGACGGCTGCACTGTCTGCCTTGTACATGGGATTTTTCTTTGCCATGCCAGATAATGTGGTAAATAGCGTTGGGTCCCATATTGCCTTGTAACAATTTTCCAGTTTCTTCTTTCGCCGTCACTGACACAGAGCGCAGCCTACTCCTTACCTGGATTTTCTGGACCGCAGGCGCAGCAAGTATCACTGCGGTTCTTGGCGGCGGATTGGATTGCAGGTAAGTGCATATACTCTGCTAGTTGTTTGAATCTAAACGCGGCCTGCAGTCTACCCACATTCGTTTATTGCGGACAATTGAATGCCCTCGAGGCTTTCGCCTGGTTGCTGTGGTAAGGAACTATCTGAGCATGTTTTCGTCGCGTCTCGTTTACCTCATCACCACAGGATTATTACGACGTTTGCAATTATTGTTGCGGCCATTCGTGGTGTGTCTGCGGCACGGCGTGGTGATGGCCTCAAGGGTCCGCTTGTTGTATGAACAGCGCTTGCCGTGTTGCTCCTCGACATTGCCCGTTTGTGCAGTTGAACTCTTTTGTTTCTTTAACCCCGTCTACACTGCGACACCCCCTGCTCGCCACGTTACTCATTTCTTGTGTCAGACTAACATATTTATCAGCTCCACGACCGTATCTAACTAGTGACTTGTAACCACCCATCTTTATGTAGCCACTGAATGCTACTAGAGCGTGTTGCTGGCTCCAGTCTCCGTTGAGAGCATATTCTCAGCTAACCTACAATGGTTTACTGAGTGTGACTAACGGAAGGCCGAGGCGGGATATTGTTCCCTCATTTCCATATTGACCCGGTTCGAAGTTTCATATCCGTCGATTGAATCTGAATCTTCTACAGGGTGTACACATCCTTACGAACCTTGGCTATACTTGTCGCGGGCTGTACGATACAGTTTTTGGCCAAGTAAAGCTGGCCCAATACAGTATTGAATACTACCATCCGGCAAGACAATCGTACCACGCGAGTCGGGACATGACTGATCGCTACGGCCGCCAAAGACAAGAAAATTATTCCCATCGACCATACGAAATGTGCATACTTGACTCGAGATTCCACGTACGATGGGAAAACAGACTTTAATTTCTCTAGTGTAGTTTCCTTGTGGTTGATATACAATGCTAGTTTCCCGACCACTTTGAAATTTTAGGATGTCCGTTTATACAAGCAACCTTCTGGCTGGAGGTGCGGTTTATTCTCAACACGGTCACAATTTCTAGTTAGCGACCAACTTGTGGAATGGAATGCACGTGGTGTCCTTGTTCTGCGCCCCTCGATACAATCAACCAGCCGGCAAACTAACAGTGCCTGAAGCACTCGGTACACTGAAATTTTAAAGTGCAGGATTGGAACAAGATGGCTGCATCATGAACATATCTCCCCGCCACGGTGGCCGGGTCTGATTTTCCACTCATGGAAACGAGAGCAAGTCCATCAATGTTTAGTAGCTTCAAGTGATGACCCCTCATATTCAGCTATAATAACGATCCCCTTTAGCGTTAGTGGTTGGTAACCTGATGCATTACGTTGGGAAACTATTTG
>JBBPTS010000053.1:0-59377 GCA_038094235.1 Fistulinella staudtii | reverse complement strand
TGATCCTAGGACTTAGAAGCGGCACATGAGGATGCCATGAGGTTAGATAGAAGGCAGAGCCTTCTCTTCCATTTGATGGACATGAGGGTAACACATGTTCCCTTATCAGAAGGACACTGACGTGGCCTCAGGATAGCCACAGTCGTACAATACAGTATTTACCATATGAGGCCTTATACTGCCTCATCAGAAGATGTATATAAAGTAGCAGGGGCTAGCAGTAGATGCCCCTCAGTCTTGTTAACTTCTGGATCTCACACCTAACCAGTGTGCTCTACCAGCGGGACTCCTGGCAGTAGCTAAGTAGAGTTGCTTACTCAACCATTTCCCTCTTCACCGGTGTACAAATCCTGTCACCACCACTTGCCCTTTGCTCTTACAGAAGATAGGGTTGACAAGGTTCTGAAGTATGAAGAGCAACTCTGAAGGCGATCCTTATCGCACCCTCTGAAGACACAGATAAGATTGCTATCTTATCTCCTCCTTTGATAGTTGAGGACGACGTTGGTTACACTCAGTACCTTCTTCTTCACTTAAAAGTCAATAGTTGGCTTTTTCATTTCAATGAGGAAACATATGGATAGAGGAAGTGCCCTTTGATATCCAGGGACTATACTGGGACTGAGTGAGCTACTTGACTGCTTATCCACTTGTTAGGCAAAAGTTCCAAGTGAACAAGACTGGGGTTACTAGCTAAGTTCCTCAGATTTATATATGCATAGTGTGAGGCTGTACATGGATGTGTAACTACCCTAATCAAGGCACTGCTTATCTGGGCTGTGCATGAGAAGCAATAAGTACATCAGAAAGTTCTATCAGAAAGTATAGCCAAGATAGCAGAGATTAATAATGCATGTGTTACATGAGGCATAGAATGGAAGGGACAGAAATAGTTGTGAGAACATAATTGGGCAGTGCTGACTAATATGGTTAGATGAGATCTGTATCTTAGATCAGATCTTCCACATATCAACAAGTGTGAAAGAGGAAAGAGTCTGAGAAAGAGGAGAAAGAGGAGAAACTTCTAAGTCCCTTCAGATAAGATCTTTCCTGCTATCATGCAATATCTGATAAGATACTGGAGATTGCCAAGATAAGATAAGATCATCAATAGAGATTAATGATAACTTCAAAGAGGGCAGGCTTGTGTGTTAACTCCTGTCCTTGCCATTTCTTCTAAGTCTGAGGCATGGAAATAGTGAGCTGTTACACTCCCTAACCCTTCCTCGCACTTGCTTTCAGCTCTACTGCCAGGTCTGATGAGTTGTATGTGTAATGAAATAGGACTGGACTGGTTTCACTGTAAAAACCAAGTCCTATCACCTAGGCAGTCACACTCACTTTGCTCATGCTCCCACCTCCCTTACCAATTAGATTAACCTCTCTTAAATGACACCATATGAGACTGCTGTGTTCATAGAGGAATGGAAATGGGACTACTGACATGCACCCTTGTCTAATACTTTTACTTATGCCACAGTGGGTCTGCAGCACAGTTAAGACTATTAGACTGATGGCCAATGGTCAAGCAATGAGTCCTACAGATCTGTACACATTTGCAATGTGCTACATTGAAATGCTCAGTATGGGTGACAAAATAAATATATTAATACATGTTACACATACAACAAGTAGACATAAAGCTCTTGTACTTATTCCAAGTCATAAATTCAAACTAGATAATGGCTTTCCTTTTTAAACAATGAAAACGAGAGTACTAGCGCAGTTTCACACTCTGCCGTCACTTAAAATATTACCATGTTTTCGGACTGTAGTAATGACAAGGGAAATTGGTTGGGATCATCACGACATGAAGCCAGCGGATGATCGTCACTTACCCAAACGTGCCACTAGCGGGTACTGACTTGTATGGTAATGATTTGCCATCTGCTGTTTGCTGATACACCGTATTTCCCCACCACGTTTGTACGGTATTCAGCCCAATCGTTCCATGGTTGGGATATTGAAGGACGAAGAAGATGATGATAACGGCAAATGCGAGACCCGAGTCGAGCGCGGCAGACAACACGTCTAAAACGAGGTCAGTGCAATTTCTGCGAAACTTGGTCAAAACGCATACAATTGTACTTGAGCCACCACGAAGAGTGTCGCCTCCGAATATGGTATTGAAATATGAACCCGACGATTGCCCACGGGACATAGTTGACCGCGCTTGCGGGAGGAATGGCTCCCAGACCGCTAAAGAAGACTGGGAAACTGAAAATGGCAGACATTATGGCAGAGAAATTGACTCAGACCAAGGAAAGAACGTACTTGACATAGCGAATGAAACTTTGAGGCCAACGAAGGTGGATGCAATATGCCACTAACGGGCACAATGCACCAAGGAGGAAAAAGTATCTAAGAACTGGTTTGTTCATGTCAGCACGACTGCTTATTACAAAGCGAACATTACAAACCGCCATAGATCTGGCCCGCTGAAAACATTCTCATAGGGCCGATAACACCCCAGACAATGCTTGCGGTACCAAATACCTGTGTCCCAGGGCAGATGAATCCGTCCTTTTGCCGAGGAGTGCAGATGTCTGGAATATTCGAAAACATCCAGGCTTGTATGCCAAGCTGGACCGTCCCGGCGACGATTGTAGCCACGACCTGGCCTTGATATACGTCAGAAACGTAATTACAAAGAACGGTAGCACATACTCCAGAACATTGAACGAGGAGGAATCTTCATGTAATGACCAAGCTTGAAGTCAGAGGCAAACGAAAGCGCTGTGGTCGACATTAAGTGAAATACATGGTATTAACCACGAAGAAATGTACCTTGAGCCATGGTGATATATCCCCACGTCTTGAACATCATCATAGCAATAGGTCGACCAGGCAGCGCATATCCGATGATTAACTCCGTAATCACACTGCGACTCATGAAAGCGAGCCGCGGCAAAGTGATTTGATACTTACTTTAGACCGATCTGTTGGTTTGTAATGGCCTGGATCATTCCGATAGGTATGACATAAAAGAATGCTGTTGTAAGAGAAAAATCGAAAACAGTTTCTCGATTTTCAAAGGAACGGCACACACAAATCAGCAAGGATAAGCAAAATGCCCACACCGGAAACTCGGTATGCCAGACTTCTATCAAGACAATACCAAATACGAACATCGACACTGAGGCGGACACCAATTCAGTAGCTTCGACATCATGCTAGAGGACAAGGACGTACAAAAGATGATCCCATACCACCATTCAGGGACTTGTTTATACCGCGACATCAATCGCGCGTGAATGTCTGGTTGCTCGTGCATCGAGCGTCTGCTCTGGAGCCAGATCTGTTTACGGAAGTACAGAAGCGCGTGCATCAATGTGGCAGAGATAGAAGCAAACGACAACCCATAAGATATGGCAAACGTCATCCTACATCACCATGAGTACTCGCATTGGATATAAGGAGTGTGCAACGCACGGAAGGAAAAGCGGGCTGTATTGCTTGTAAGCGGTGAGATTAAAGGATGCATCAGCATTGATAATACGGCTGACGTTGTATCCTTGACCCGTGTTGTCAAAGGATGTACGCGTCGACATGCTGTCGGCGAGTTTCATTAGTGTTGCAGGTATGGGATAAAATACACTTGTACATACGGCAAATATTGGCTGTACCACGTATTGGTATAGTAGAGCATGGGGGCAAGGAACCCTGTGAACACATAAATGACTGTTACGAGATATAGTTGCAATCCGAGAGCTTACATACGAAGAACCCAAAACCAAAAATAATGTTGACTTCGGCCCACCAGGGTGTTGCAAGGGGACTACCTACATTCAATTAGCACACGCGTCAATAAACCAACCAACGAACTCACCAATATAAGTGATCTGTGCCCAATCAAATGTCACTAGACTCATTCCTAATCCGCTGACGTATCCAAAGAGCTGATTCACGACAATGTTCTCTGGCGCGATCCAACACACCCAGGAAAAGTAGGAGAGTGCTTGGAATAGATATCCAGGAACAAAGTACCAGCACGTGCTGGCTAACAAGACATACAAAAAAAAACGGTCGCGCGAAATCCCTCCCCGAGCACCCATACCGGCGTAAGACTTTCCGTGGAGGGTATTGAACAAAGTACAGGAGACGAGATTAGCGGGCCAAACTGAACCAGTGGGCAAGTGAGAAAGAACACCAAGAAGTGAGATACGTACTCATGGAGGCAGGCTGGACAAGGAACCGGCGCAAAATACCGCCAATCGAGAAGCCGATCAACTGAGTTGACATGACCAGCATCCATTGATCTGCGACATATCGACGAAGCCATGGAGATCCCCCAAGAAGATGATGATCGGCAAAAGATACCGAAAGTGATGATCATCGCGATGAAACAAAAGTAGAAACGGTGAGCAAACCTTGTAACACGGCGGATAATCGCAGCGAATTTCGAAAGAACAGCACTCACAGCTAAAGTTATGTGTCTGTTTATAGAATACACGCTGAACTGCGATGATATCCGTCTAAACAAATCTGATGCGTTAATGAAATACCCCGATAGTAAATTACACCCGTGCATACCGCATATGCCGCTGTTTGACGATCAGTCAGAGATGCTCCAGTGAAATAAATCAACGTGCGTACGGCCTGCACCAACAGTAGACATGATCGTCAAGAGTACATGCTCCTTGATTGAGAAAGGGCCGGGGTTTAAAGCAATTCCAAAAATGCGCCAGTTGGGGACCGTCTGTTTCGACGCCAAGTTAATCAAACTTGTACGGAAAGGGACTCGGACATACCGCAGCCCATAGACGGCCCATTGGCAATGATAGCAATACCGCAACAAAGCCCGAGATGCCGACAGAAGGATAACGGAAGAAGAAGAATTGGTTCATCCCGGAGAGTAAGACTGCCCAGATGATACCTTGGTCGCGTTAATGTTGATGGTCAGCTTCAAAGTCTGCTACGTACCCATCACCCATGTACGGATGCTCGACACTGGCATGGTCGAATCGTCTGTGTTAGCTACAGCGGATCGCACCTCTGGATACGGCGAATCGTCCTCTGCCAAAGTATGAATACGATCTGTAGTTAAAATCGATCATACCTACCGTGTATTCCGATAACGGCGTTCTTGTGATCGATATTAGGATCGTCAAAATCTGCGATTTCCGGGAGGACATCTGTGAAGCATCAGTCTTTGAAGATAAATGCCGCAAGAACTGCGTACCATCCTCTTTCACTGATTTCTCAGAGTCCACTAGATCCCTCGCAATTGCATTGGAATCGCTTGCCATGTTGCAGGTGTAGAGAAGGGAGAGTGGGTACTAGTGGACCGTGTCTGAAACCGAGAATTTGAATGAGCGGGAAAGAGCCTCCGGCTTTTATTGACAGCGAAATATCAAGCATTCTATCTAGCGAGTGCACACAGGACACTGTTGTGAAACGCGGAATGACCCATGTGCGTATCAGAATCTGGCACGATGTGATACTGTGAGAGAGGTGGTATTAGCGGTGTTCATCCACGTTTAGAGTATCATCGACCAACCCCGATGAAAGTTGTACAATGGTTCAAATGGCGAGGCGAAACGACGTCGGTGGTGTGCACCAGGCTGCAACTTGCAATGGAGAAGCGGACCACTGTACCCAAACGGCTGCCCGTCACACGCGAGCGACAAAGCAGCGACTTGAGGCTACAAGGTTGGACAGCTCGACGAGAAGAGCATTGAACCGCGTGCCATCTCATCATTGACTGCATACAATCCATGCGTACCAAGCCAGTACTTGCTCCATGGAGTTTACGAAGCAGAGTGGTCGCCCGTGGTGATCCGAGAGGTTTCGACTTTCAAGACGTATTCCACGATCCTATCGGTAATTCGCGACGTCAATTTGAACGCTTGAACGATGATCTTCGGAAGTAAGATGTACCATTGGTCGCCGGTTGAGTTCACTTTGAGGCGTTGATGGCTGTGGTGATGATCCAAGGCTGCACTTTACAGCCATCGGTATCCGTCCGTTTCACTTTGGCAGCGTCTCTGGTTTCCCTTCACTATGGAAGCCGTCGTACCACAAGAAATTACCGTCGAACTTACTCAGATACTCGCCAATCTCGTCCTTGGCGATAACAAGATACGTTCAAAGTATGTCTCTCCTACGATATTGAAGGAAAACCCCTGCTGACGCGCTCTAGTGCGGAAAAGGCGGTCAACGATCGTCTGTCTCAGACCCCCGACCTCTACTTACTCGCCTTGGCCCAGTTCGCCATCGCAGCAGACACCGAAGTGGCAAGTAGATAAAGCGCTGATATGTTTTCTTCCAGCCACGCCACTTACTATTCTGCTTCAAGCGCAGATGAGATCCTTCTCCTTGGTACTCCTTCGACGTCTCCTTTTCCGCTCCGCACCCCAACAATCTCAAAAAGAACCAAGATCGACCCTGTACGACCAGCTCTCCTCGCAGGCATTATCCACCCTCGAGCGTCTCCTCCTCCATTCGCTCTCCCATGAACCCTCTGATTCAGTACGCCGTAAATCCGTCGATACCGTCTGCGACCTAGCCAACAACGCGATGAGCCGTGGCCGGCCTTGGCACGCCCTGCAAGCGCAGGCGTTCACCATGACGCAGACCGCAGAGGCTGGTTTTCGTGAGTGCGCATTCCGAGTGTTTTCTGGCTGTCCAAATCTCGTCATCGATCTGCAAACCGATGCTGTACTTTCCGTGTTTCAGAAAGGCTTGCAGGACACGCAAAGCGTCGACGTACGTTCCCCGATCCTTTACCCTCTCGTCGTGCTTGACCTCGCTGGTCGCATAGGTCCGCCTGGCTGCCCTTCGGGCTTGCGTATCATATTTGACAGCGTCGGACGCCCACCAGCTTGCGCAATCGCTATCGTTGCTCTATCCGATGCTCGATACGCTACCGTCACTCCCCAACGTACATCTCAAGACGTTTTTGACTTCGTTGACGCCACTCTGCTCCTCACATCCCACACTATTCGCGCCACATTTATCCGCCGTCCTGTCGTTCCTACGTGCCTTGATCATGCCTACTGCCGACTCGGGACCCACACCCACCGTAGCAAAACCATTCCCGGGTACGAGCCCATTTTCATTTCCCCCTCGTCAGACCATAAACCAGAGTGGCGGTGATACCGAGGCTGCCGAGGACGAGGAGAAGCAACTAGTTCGAAGAGCGGCGTTAGAGCTGATGGTCTCGCTAACGGAAGCGAAACCATCGATGGTGAAACGCGTAGAGGGTTGGACACCTGCCCTAGTGCGTGCCTGTTTAGAAGGTATGGGAGAATTGCCCGAAAACGGATTGGAGACATGGTTGGAGACCGACGTGCGTTCGTTCTCCTTGTCCATGAGACGATTGAGACTGACCCATGTCCGGGAAGCCCTCGGAGGAGTCCCAGGATGACAGCTACCCACAGGTTTATGAACAATCGCTCGATCGCCTCGCATGTGCTCTTGGAGGAAAAGCAGTGCTTCCACCTGCTTTTCAATATATTCCGTCCATGCTCGCCAGCTATGATTGGCGATTGCGGCATGCAGGTCTAATGGCGATCGCTGCTATAGGAGAAGGTACTAGCAAGGCGCGCCTGTCACGTCATTTTGTCCAATTATTTCCCTGACCTGGATTAGGTGATGCAACTCGAACTTGGCAAAGTCGTAGAGTAAGGAACCAATTTTTCGTTGTGTCATCTGAACGAAAAGCTGACGTATCGCCAGCCTCGTAACCCCGATGTTCAAAGACACGCATCCCCGCGTCCGTTTTGCCGCATGCCAATGCCTGTATGTGCTCGCTTCCTTTGATGCACAAACGTTTAATTAAATGATATTCAGGGGTCAGCTATGTACGGACTTGGAAGTGAGTAGTTCACGCGTCGTCAGGTGGTTCTGACTTTTTGGCTTGGTGCTAGGAAGTCATTCAAGATCGTTATCATCGACAGCTGTTTGCCGCGTTGATACCGACGCTCGAGGCCCCTGAGCCACGGTAACGACTAGACCCTCCATTTTGAGAACAGAGGTTGACCCATCCCTGACAGCGTCCATGCACACGCGGCCGCGGCGCTCATCAACTTTTGCGAGGGAGTTGAACGGGACGTGCTTCTGCCATACTTGGATCCTATCGTTGAACGCCTCCTGAAGTTGCTTAATCCCAGCACTGAATCAGGAAAGCCTGTCAAGGGATACGTTCAAGAACAAGCCATCACGACGCTGGCCATGGTCGCCGACGCAAGTGAGTCTACCTTTGCCAGGGCAAGTCGGTTGTTACTTTTGCTTTTTCCCACCTGAACGAGATGACAGCATTATGGGACGATCATGCCACTGTTACTCAATGTACTCCGAAATGCGAATGATCCGAGCCATCACAAGCTACGTGTCAAAGCCATGGAATGTGCCGGACTCATCGGTGCGTATCTCCAAGCGATGTCTACGTTGACCTTGACGTGGACCCTTGTAGCAATGGCTGTGGGACCTGACGTCTTCCGGCCGGATGCGCGCACGCTCATTGACGCCCTGATCAATATCCAGAGTAAATGCCGCGTTTCCCTGACATTGACCATTCATCCAAACTCATTGGCATGGTCTAGATTTGCCCGTTGACCCTTCCGACACGCTCCTGGCAACGTACCTGATTGCAACATGGGCCAAGATCTGCCAGGCACTTGGACCTGAATTCGAACCCTTCCTACCTGTAGTGATGCCACCGTTACTCAACGTGGCCAGCGCCAAAGCCGATGTGTCCATCTATGGTAAGCAACCTCCGCGCACACCGGACGCACGCGGGTATGATCGATGATCACGCAGACGACGACCAGGACCGCGACGAACGCGACGGATGGGAAACCATCTCCATGGACGGTCACATTGTCGGTATCCGCACCTCGACCATCGACGAGAAATGCCAGGCGTTTGACACGCTCGTCATTTACTGCAGCGTCCTCGCGGGACGGTTCGGTCCGTATCTCTCACAGTCGCTCGAGCTCACCTTGCCCGCGCTTCAATTCTATTTTCACGAGGGCGTCCGAGAGGCGGCATGCAGGTGCGCTGTGGCTTGCTCCCTTGTTCACCTGCGCTGATCCCTCTCTCTCGAAACAAAAAAGACTGATACCGCTGTTGATGGCAAGCGGTCAAGCCAGCGGCACGCTCACGCCAACCATGGTCTCCGCCTCGCTCGCCAAACTCGTGTACGCGATCCAAATCGAGACGGACCCGTCCTTTCTCGCCTCGCTCTACAAATCCGTCGGGGACACGCTCCGCGTCGTCGGATTAGATACCCTCACACCCGAGCTGACTGTTCAGTTTCTGGACGGGACCAAACTCCAACTGTCAAACATGGCTGAGAAGCGGAAACGACGGGCCGGGTCGAACGCGGGGACGGGCAACGCCACGCACGTCGATGAGCGTGGCGGCGGTGGCGCCGACACGCAAACGCAAACGCAGCACCCCCATGGGCATGGCCACGACGAGGAGGATCGGGACGAGATCGCGTTGATGGAAGAGATGGAAGAGTTTGCGCTGGAAGACATGGAAAAGACGTTGCGCATGCTGGACGTCCAACATCCACTCTTGATCGCTATTGCGAGCGTACGCCAATTGGGGCATCGGTATTCTTGGGACGAGAGCGACGGGGAGAGTTCGGGGATGGCGGCGTCTGCCAATAGCGGCGTCGAGTAGAGCGTCCGTTTATCTCCCTCTCTCCCTTTCCTTTTTCGTTCACTGTAGACGAGTCGATGGAAAAAAGGTTCTCATCACATTCACGGTGCCGTTGTATGCGTCCATGTCATATCCTCCTATCATTCCATGTCTTTTTTTTCTTGCACCGAGTGACCCTCGCAGCCCACACCAGGCAACCGAAAAAAAAGTACACGGCTTTATTTTCAACCTGATGTGGGATAGGATTGCGAGTGCATACGTATGCGAGTGTGTATATATGGAAAGAGACGAGGGGACATTGGGCCGATGCCATGCGCGTTTGAAACTAGTGGGGATACGAGGTAAAGAAAAAAAGAAAAAGAAAATAAAGACTGAGACGATGCGAGACAAAGAGGGCGACATCCCGGATATCGTCGTTTGGACTCACCCGAGATAAGAAGGAAACGAGGGTAAAACAGATGTCCTGGTCCGGAAAACAAGGGGGCGTGTAAGCGTCGGTCGATAACGTAAGCTTGCGGTGTGCAGCGAGGTGCGGCAGAGCACTAGGTTGATGATATGCTATGTATGGTGACATGCTAGGGAAAATGACAGGAATATCCACAGAAATAATGCAAGCTGTCGTGCGGGGGAATAGTCATGTCAACGAGGCGCACAACGACCACAAACGGTAATGACATCCTTACCAATAGATAGCGACCACGACTCGTAACACAACGGAATGGAAGTGTGAAAAGAGACGGAAAAGCGAGAAGGGATAAAGAGATTAAACTACAGAATGCCCGAGTCTTTCAATGCATTTTGTAGAATGGTTTCCTTGACGGCCGCGAATACTAAACGAATGTTCGTCGTGTCCGTTGCTTGTGTCAAACTGAACATGGGTTATGTATAAGCAAAAAAGGGTTAAAAAAGACACGACACATACTGAGGATAGACGGATAGGCGTGCGCGATTAGTTTGCATAAATCTCCAGAGAATATATTTCGCCGCCTTGTTGATATCAGCACCACCAGAGTATTCCGAAAAGTATCTCTCTAGTGGAACCTAACGCGATGTGAGGGGGAATAAGAAGGGCGCTATCGAGAGAGGCACCTTTGGCAGCTTAGTTTTGAACACGTCGATCTTGTTCAGAAAGAGGATTATCGACGTTCTCAAAAACCATCGTGAATTGATGACGGATTCAAAGAGGATGAGAGACTCCGCCATACGATTCTACAAGAGGTCTAGTGCTGAAACAGTAATGACAAATGGGGAACGTGCCTGGTTCTTCTCTTCCAACAACACCTGATCGTACTCACTGAGTGCTGTGCAAAAAATGATGCTCGTAACGCTTTCAAAGCAGTGAATCCATTTCTTTCGTTCTGAGCGTTGTCCACCGACGTCAAACATATGTATCCTACAGGGAGTTGACAAAAGTGGACATGGGATGGACGATGAGACGTACTGTAGTTGACCCATTGTGAACCTGGTTTCCGTGATGCCCGTCGTCTTTAGGCGTGCTCGTAAAACGTCGTTTTCGGTTGGCAGGTAATTTGGGGAGCCTATACGCGATACCTCGGTGAAGAAGCTGAGGAAGAGGATAATGAGAACGGGAAGAAAAGGGAGCGGGACAGGCATACTAGGCAGCGCTGTCCATGAGATAAAACTCGCTACTGTGATCCATCAGTTTGGGGATGACGGGATCCTTCCATAGCTGGCTTATGGCTTCGGCAATTTCGGGGGAAAAGACAAAGGAGGGTGATTGTTCGATTCGGTAGTCAAAGATGCGGTCAGCGTTGGCCTGGGGAGGAGTGGTTGGAATGGGGGACAGGGATGGATAGGGCTCAAACGCACGCGGTTACTTGGATAAACGCAGTCGAGACCAATCTTGCGCATGGCGAGAACGATGGCCTGTGCGCTGTCGAGGGTGTTTCGGTAAATGGTCGGTCGATGGGTCATGAGTTCTTCATCGGTGAAGCCGTTCTGGTGGATGATCTTCATTTGCTTAACGATGGTCGACTTTCCAGACTCGCCCGAGCCTGTTGGATAAGAGGTATGAGATGTGCAAAGTGGGCACGGAGGAGAAGCGCCCGAATGGGTGAGGACGGACTGACCTAGGAGAAGGATCTTGCATTCCTTCCTAAGTTTCCTAGAGTCCTCTTCGAGCTGGCGGTCGATGGCGTCCGACCGTGCCTTTTCAGCCCTATCCTGCGCAGAGATGCAATTGCCCATGACCGAGGGGAGCGGGGCAAAGGTGGAGCCGAGGGACTGGTGGAGGTCGCACGGGCGAGCTTGTACGCGACGACGAGCGGGTTCAAGGGTTCAAAGGGAGACAGACGGGAACGGGTGTTGGTGAGGGAATGGCGTAGAAGCTGCTGTCCTGACGAATGCACAACGACTCGCTTTGTTCTCACCTCCAAACTGTCACGTTAGAGTCACATGTCACACTCCCTTCTTCTCTATTGACTGAATACCATGTGGCCATCCTGTATTGCATTCCTCCTGCCAAGTGGCCACCTAGACCCTAATCACGATTGAACCCTTTGGCGTTTAGCCTCGCTTACGATCCCACGAAAGAATCAAGGTAGAGCAGGATTGATAACAGTCAAAGTAACCTTACGTTGTCTCTACCAAACATGTTTTTTCTTGTCTCCAAGTATGCCATCCTGTGCACCGCCTGGCGCCCGGCGGGAATAGACCGTCGCTGAACGAGAGCCAATGCAGAGCGCTCCTGCACGTGCCCCAGTGAGTGCTCTTGTCAACATCAACAGCCATTCGTACTGTATCGTGATGCCTAAACGCACGATTCAGATCTCCCTGGCCGTCGATATGCAAGGCGTGTAGCAACGCAAGAGAGACCGCGGACCCAATAGTATCCATATGGTGTAGCAGAAATATCCACCAAGGCTATATTCATCAAAAAGTATTTTCGTCTCCACAAACTTACTGACTGAAACATGTACGACCCTACTCAAACCCTACTTCAATTAATCGGGGGAAACAGGAATCTTCGCACCGAAACATGAAGCATGAACAATCGCAACGCACCTCCGAATGGTCGTATGTAGATCTCGGTTTACGAACACCACTGGGATCGCGTTTGACCGGTTATGGACTAGGCCCCGACATGGCTCAAAAGTGCTGTTGACGCCTTGAAGATCATACGACTTTTGAGATGCCTTGTCACAGGTATGGACCTTCCACGGACCCCATGCTACAAGTCGACCATTCCACAGATAATTTGACACGGAGCTCAAGTCAGTGGCACTTGGGCATGACAAGAATGATGACGAACAGAACTGACAGGCAAAGTCCGTTGGGACAGAGGGAAATAAATACCGTTCCTGTCAGCTGTGAACTTGGCGACCGGTGGCGCGTTCGTTTATGTCATAAATATCTGCAATGTTTCCCCTCGAGTGTACCTACGTTGCCGCCCGGGACCGCAGACGAGGTTGATAATTCGACAAGACATGAATATTCATCTGCAAACCAGATAAGCGACGCCATCGCTTGAGCTTTCACGGCCACTTTTGAGAGCTGTGATTGGAGGGTGGTGACCAGTGCCAGTGACTGCGGACGACCACGATTCGTACGTACTTCTGCCAGACTTCCCAGAAAACCCATTCATTTGAGTGACAGTAATGATGGATGACGTCCCTGCTTGACGACCCGATAACAATCGCAATGCCATAGGAGGAAAAATATGAGAACCGTGCCGTGTGAAAAGTGACAGTCCAAGTCACATCTCTTGCCCCGCAAAGCTGTGCAAACTCGCAACGAGCTAGAATATGGTCACATGCATTATCTCAACTGAATAACAGGCGCATGATCTCTACAAATTTCAAACAGAGTGCCAAGTTTTCGAAATACTAACATGGTTTGGTAACACTTGCGGCAACTCGAATGAATACAGCATCCAATGAAACAATAATACCGTAATGTACCAGGCAACAATAAGGACAAGTTCGTTTGCCAGGGTCAGGAGAGCTGGAACAGCCCTTGTTGATCGGTTACAAGATGAACGCCGCACCCACAATCGCGCCCGCAGAAGCGACAAGTGTACCGACGAGGGTGCCGAAAGACAAGGGCGCAGAGAGCGCCATGGCAGCGCTCGAGCTCGAAGCAGACGGAGAAGAAGAGGCAGACGAAGCAGAAGAAGCGGACGAGGCAGAAGAGGCACTCTTGGCTGACGTCGACGATTCACTCGCAGTGGAATGGCCACTGGACACAGCGGTAGACGCAGCAGTGGAAGCAGCAGTGGAAGCAGCAGTCGACGCAGCAGTGGATCCAGAGGCGCTGCCAGAGGCCACTAGAATGACACTTAGCTGGACATGCGAAGGCAATGAGGCATCACTTACGGGGGCCACACTGGGAGCTTTGGAGCTGTAGCGCGGTTTGGATGTCGGCAGCGGTACAGCTTGCCTGAAGACACGAGGCAGCCGCAGACTGGAAGGAAGACGAAGTACAGACGCAACTTAGGTTAGTGCTAGAAAAAAGGATGTGAACGAGATGCAGCGCAAAAGAATGGCAGCATACAAGCTACCGCATCCACTGCTTGTAGCGGCCGATCCGATGCATGTCAGGATGCAGGGATCGAGGCCGGCAGGGAGGGATGATTGAGAAGCAGGAGCACTGCTAGTTGACGAGGGCGTCTGGGCGTACGCAAGGAGGGCGCATGAGACGACGGCAAGGAGGGTTTTGGTGTTGGCAAACATGGCAAAGAGTGCGGACAAACGGTAGTCATTTGGCCCTTGGACGCGACGCGGTATTTGAAGGGTGCGTGTAGCGTGGGAAGTAGGATCGGGTGACCAAATGGTTTATTTGTGTATGTTTATGCCGACATCCATCAAGACCTGATGACCAAATGAAGGGATACGGTCTAGAACAGGTACGGTAATGCGGGCCAGACTGGGGATGGTCATATGTATAGAGCAGGGGGTTGTTGCTCCGAGGTGAGTCCCTGACCTGGCATATTCTTGCCTGTGTTGGGTCCAGACGTACGTGATCCAACCCGTTCATCGACTTATTTTTTCTTGCTTTTATTTTCTTCTTCTTGCCGTGTTGTGAGATTCGCTTGTCGGGATCGCACGAAACGCCCACACGCCTCCTTCTGGATCAACTCTCCCAACTTCATCCATCCAGTCTCAATTCAAATGTGATCGGACCCAGCCTCGACCGGTCTGAATTTATCAGCTTATTCCTCCTAAGATCGTCCGCCCTACGTCCTCTGTTTCCCTCTCAAAAGAAGGCCGGGCACTCTTCCCTTTCAATCCACCACACCCTTTCATCGAACGACTACTGGCTATCGTTCGCCTTTCTAGTTCTCATTCCGACTCGACGATGCCATCATCTCCCTTTCCCCCTCGCCCTGTTCCCCCTCCCCGCCAGGACGATCCTGGTGGCGGTCGCCATCACTCGCGCGCTCCGTCCAACAACCCCGTTCGTCTGTATTCCCCACAGAACGACCCCGTCCGCACGCCACGGAGCATCCTTCGCCCTGCCCCTCCTACGCCGCAACACAATCCAACGACGAGCACCCAGATCTCACGTCCCCAGCTTCCCATTACCCGCAGCATCACCCCATCTCCATTCCACCATCATCACACGTCCTCCTCGCCCGAACTACGCCCGCGGGTCGACAATTCATGGACACCGCGTGTCCGTCCCTACTCACAGCAGCCCCCTCTAAATCTCTCACAGTCCGCAGACCCATCTAGCCCCACCAACCCTTCTCATATCGATCTGCGCTCACGCACTCCACAAGCCGACGCCACGAAAAGATGGAGCGGGCTCGCTGCCCGTATTCCTCACCTCGTACCTGGGATACGAGGTCGGTCCGCATCCGACGCGCGCATCGCCCACACCCCACCCCCAGATCTTGAGCCTGACAGGCTCGCCAGAGCGTGTGGACAAGTCCCCACCGACCCTTATCTACACGATCATCGAGCTCGGCTCGTCCCCATCGACACAGCCCTGTCCCGTCCCAGGGATCAGAATGCGGGCCGCGGCCTAGAACCCCCTGTCTTACATCCCTCTCCACCCAAGATTAGCGTCAGCCACATGTATCGGAGGCTAGACGCCCTCGCACGTCGTGCCAGTGGACGTGCCATGGATTATGTCAGTTTTGGGGACATGGCCGCGATGCACAAGCGGGACAATCACATCCGAGAGCAGTTGCGTCGGAAACGAACCGAGCGGCTGCTAGAAAAGGATCCGAACTTTCGTAGGTGGATTTTGTCGATGTCATGGTCGTCTCTAGCACTGACTTGTCCTCATAGACGCGATTGGCGCACCCCTCGAGGACATCGTCCTATATGCTTCGACGTCCATCATCATCGGCGATTATCAACACCACCTTCCCGTCGTCGTCGTCGCATGCGTCGAGGAATTGACAAAGACTGGCTAGTGACTCGCTCCAGCTCGTTTCGCTTCCTTCATCTCATCCACGTTTCTAGGCATCTATCAGAGCGGCTTGTTCCGTGCCCTGCCAAGCCGTGATCGTCATCTGCAGCTCATCGACTTGTTCGACAAGAGTGCCGACTTTGGTGCTCAGTTCAACATGCGTGGTCAAGCTATGCCCGACATTTGCGCACTCTTATCAACCTTTATCTCCAGTCTACCCAACCCGCTCCTCGATCCGCAAATCTATGCGGCCCTGTGGCATTGGGCCGTCAAGCCCAGTGTGAAACGCCAAGACGCGCGCCGTGATCAACAGGAAGAGGAGGAGGAAGAACGGCGTTCCAGAGGCGAACTACCACGCCCAGCCGCATGGATGTCCCATACCGATCTCTACCTCGACGAGACCGACATTGAGCTCGAAGCTGACCAACTCTCTACCGCTCAAATCCTCCTTCGATTCCTCCCCTCGGCCAACCTGTCTCTGCTCATCTATCTCTGTGCCTTTTTCACCCAACTTCCACTCTGTCCCGAGAATGGCTTGCAGCTCGAGGATGTGGCGCGGATATTCGGACACCGCTTGTTGGGCGGCACGGTCAAGGTGATGTCGCAGCGGATGATGATGTGGCTGTTGACACGATGGCATCGGATTTCGGACACCTTGTTCTCGGAAACATGTGGGATGACGCCACCTCCGTCCCCCTCGTATCCACCACATCCCGACGGGTCGAGCGCTATCGTGGGTGAGGCGAGCGAGTTGCGGATTGAGAAACGAAAAGGGCGGCGTCAGAGTACATCGGACGATGCGTTGCGTCAGGCGCCGTCCTCGTCCTCGTCGTATTCGTCGCGTTCGACAGAGTCCCCAGAGGAACGTGCGCCCTCTCTAGAGGAGGGCAAGATGTCCGAAGGCAGTCAGCGACGCAAGAAGCGCGGGTTGGATACCCAAGAGACGCGTACGCACGTGGGCCATCGTTCCTCGACACGAAAAGAGTGTACGCCGTCGGTTGTTTGTCTCGTTTGAGGTGCTGATCACACTACCAAACAGCGCGCCATGGACATGGACACGGACATGCCCGTCGTGGCTCTGGATCGCGTCGTCATCATCATGCACATGGATCGGAGCAAAATAGTGCGCTCATGTCGCCGGATCCGTTTGCCATCGGTGGGTGCATTTGGTGTCCTTGTTTCTGCGTCTTGGTATTGACCCCATCTCGTCCCTCACTTTTAAGCGTTCGCCAATGCCCAAAAGGACCTCGCTGATTCGCCCCTTTTGGCGAACCCGTCCAACAGCGCCATCCCGCAAGATCAAGGCGTCGACATGATCGATGACACACGAGAGATGAGATCGTCGACGTCCACCTCTGCACGTCATCATCCACGACGCGACACACCCGCTCGCGTTGCCGGGTTCGAGCCCATGCCAAAAAACGAAACCGATCACGACCATGTAGGAAGTACGGGCAACACCATCCAAGTGGACGCGCGCGTCGTCGATGCACTCCTGCAGGAACGGGAGGCATCGAGGGCCTTGGTAGAGCGTGTAGAGGTGTTGGAGAGGGCGCTCAAGGTCCGGGATGGAGAGACTCATGCTGAGCGTGTTGATGTCCGTCCAGACGTGGACGTGGACGTGGAGAGGATGGACCAAGATGCTGGTGGAGAAACACGTCTCGACAATGACTTGAACGACCGGGGCGTCGAAGACGGGTTGAGGTTGCAATTGCGACTCGTCGAGGCGGAGAGGGACAGGGCGCAACAGATGGTGCGTAACATGCAGGCATATTTGTTAGATGGGGGGACGCTGGAGCGGTGAGGTGGGTCCCCGGGACGAACAGTGTCTTTTTTTTCTTTATTTTCCATTGCTTTTTTTCTTGCGTGGGATCTTGTCTATTGATAGAGGTGTGTTTGCTATTTTTTTGCATCTTGATGTCGCTTGGACGATGCGTTATTGTATGTATGATTGCTTGTCATCTGTATGCTCTTATGCGGTGCATGAACATGTATACGAGGTGCACCGTGATGTTTTATCGTCCATCAGTCCACCACCAACGACGGGTACCCTGAGGCCCTGCGCCAACCCTCGATCGAAAGCTGGTGGACCGTGGGTACTCGCTCTGAGCGACAAAAATGCGTCAATCTGCGCAGTACCTCGTCCAAAATCGCACATTTTCGATCATGCGCCCTAGTATGCACCTTGGCCCGAGTCACTCGGAAGACATGACCAAACATCCCATCGCCTGCGCGCATCAACAAGATCTCACCCGCCATCTGGCATAGCGCCTTGTCGACTTCTATCAGATGCTGCCCACACATGAGAAACGCGTGAAAACAAGAGAGACTGTGCTCGCCACGTCGTGAACCTCGTTGGGACCAAGTCGAGGGCGCATTCTTGGATAGGTTGGCGATGATCCTCGTCTGACCCGGTACCATCGCCCTTGTCTGAATCACCCGCATCACCCTCATCCTGGTCATCGGATGCCTCAACCGATCGAGCATGTCCCGGAGATGCCAGCGGCCATGGATGAGGACGACCCGTCCGAGTTTTTTTGATTCCGAATGAACCGTGGTGGGTATCAAGAACAAACCCGATCGATGGCGAGCTCGCTCGTATGGTCTGCACCGTCGCACACTTGATGCCGAATTGCAGGATGACTATGTAGGCACCTCGATACCATGTCGGCAACGGTGGCCTTTAAGCTTATGATCTAGACAATGCGCTTCGGACCATTCCAAGCTTCTAGCGTTGCTCGGGCGAGCGCCACTGCTTGTATCGGACACACGTTGCTGTTTATATCATATGGGCACACCCGCTAGTGTAGAAACCAACGTATGTGCAGTGACAGCCGAAACGGGACTAGAATGGGATGGGGTCGTTCCGTACACACACAGGAGAGAGCTTCACACGGTAAATGGAACATGAATGCATACAGATTTCAACCTACAAAAAGCACCCCAAACGAACGACTTGGAATCTTGACGACAATGCGACTCCAAGTCGAGAGGTAAAACTATATTTCGAGCCTGAAAGAGATCACGGTTACAAGACCAAGAAGGCGCAATCAGAGGCCCGACATCGGCTTATTCTTGGAAAGGGGGCAGGTGCACCAGGATTCCTCAGGCACCGCCTTTTGAATTGGATCTAGTGGAGAATAAGGTGTTAAAGAAGACGGGGAATTCTAGGCTCTCACATTGTCGCCAACTTTAAACCTCGAGCGAATTTCCACGGAGGTTAAAGTGGCTACCGACGTGATGGCACATCGCATCCGAAAAACCATACTTCCAAGAATGATGAGACCGGTAAACCATCGTGTTTGTGACACTCAAGTGTATACCGATCGTACCGAGTGAATCCACGTGGAAGACTAGTCACGACGCATCGATACAAGTGTGAGAGAAAGATGTCAGAATGGCCAAGGAGAGAGAAGGAAAACGCGACGACATACCTATGGGGAGACCATGACGAGGGATGGGTATATCTTACCAAAAGGGTTCAAAGTTTCATCCAAGAAAAGGCACGTTACGTTTGGAGCATGGCTGCTTATTCTCCCATCTCTTCGAATGGAAGGCCCTCTTTTCTTCGCGTGTCGCTGGCACGATGCTGTCCATCCAGAGCAACATACAAACAGGTAAATCTACTGATAAAGGGGAACACACTCGACCGGTATCTTCAATGTCGGGACATGCTCGTCAGAAAAGCCACTTACGCCGCCCAATCCCGACAAATATTACCTACTTTCATGGTCGCATTCTCGCACAGTCCATAAGACTTCATGTCCACGATATTTTCTGTCATTCCGTCTGCCCCCCATACGCTGTCCGCTTGAATGCTTGACTCGGTCAACACTCGACTTGCGTTCCCCCTGCGTTCTTCACGCGCGGAAAGCCATCCTTGGGCCCCGGTGGCGTGCAGTCCGGCGCTGATGACCACTTCTGTGGCGCCACCCCGAGCATGAGGCGTGCGTCAAAGCAGATATTGCATACGACGGCGAGGGCGTCTGCCATATTGCGGTCGATCTCGTTAAGGACATCTTTCAAAGAGCCACTCAGTGTATGCCTTAGGTGGTCAAAAAAGTGAAACACCTAGATATGCATAAGTTCGAATCAGGGTACACACTCGTCAATTTTTCACTGTGAAGGAGGCCGCAACCAGTGTCGAAGTCAAATTCTCGGAGGTCATTGGCGTAGTTGACGATCGCAGTGCTAATAGCGAGTGCAAAAACGATTATTGTCCGATATGCGGACGCGTATAAACGCCTGTCAGTATTGTTTAGAGCGAGGTTTAAAGAACGCAGCGGAAACTTGGGTCGCGAGAGATACACTCACCTGAAGTACGCTTTTCAGAACGATACTAAGATCGGGCCGGAAATCAAGTATCTGCTCGCACTGCTCGACCACCGTCCTCAATTTCTTGTGCCTGGGTTGAGTTCGTCCCATTGGAAAACTCCACGGAATAAGACGATCCGCATATTTTGCATGTATCGCCGCATGTTTGGATGAATAATGTCCTTGGTAAGTACCCTTTCCAATATGCGCGATTCTCCAGTTGAACCCCACTAGCAGGGACTTTTTTGGCTCGCGCATTCTGTTTAATGTTGACGGTCTTGTGTCAGTTTTCGTTCGCGCAACAGTCCGGGCAGCTTGCAACAAATTTGATCCCGATCGATGTCCTAAATAGGCGATAATACCTTGTCAGATGAGGTTCGGGCTTTACATACTTCCTCCCTTGCGATATCGAATCACACCTGTATGCAAAGGAGACATGGAAAAGATTCACCGTTCTTAGAAGGACATGCATCATGCGATCACTGATTAAACGGGAAGCAGACGTGGTGAACCAGTGGCTCGAAATCAAACACGGTATCTACATTCGAGGAACGCGACTGTAGGGACAACGTTTATTCCAAGAAGGAGATTGTAAGCGGAGCTCTGAGCAATGAATCAGGAAACAAAATCAACCAGGTTTTCAAGACATACTCTCGTGGGCCATTCTGTCAACGAGTCAACGGGAAACACTAGAAGCTGTTGGTTCGTAACTCACCTTCCCCTGCCACTCTAGTTGTGCTTGGAGTTCTGTTAACCCGAAGAAGATAGTAACAGTGAAGTTCAGCTGATAGAACGTCTGGCCTGAGCTTGTCTTCATTATCACGTCCTCCACTGCCAAGCTTAAATCTATCTCAATGTTACAGAGTGTAGAGAAAGATGCTGTAATACTATGTCATAATGAGGACATGAAGTGAAAAAGGCTCACATGGATCCTCATCTAGCCAATGTGGTGGAGTGGATAAATTACCTCGATAGCATAGGAGACGCAATATTATCACGCCAAAGTCTGCTGGATATATTTCCGTCCAAAAAAACGAGTCTTGATGTTTTGTATCCTTTCCAATAGAATCACCCTTTTAAAAGAATCATATGAATTGAGTCGTCTGGAAGTGCAGATGGCTGACCTTGCGAACTGCCATCGTAAAGTACCCTGGCACAAAGAACTCGCCGGAAGGGTCTCTTTTCCAAATTGTCTTCCTACGGGCGTGTTCCACATTATCCTCGTCAGCAGTTTGTCGAGAGGCCGTGCCAAGTGTGAACTGTGAAATACGTGTAGCGACAAAATGATTTTCACGATCAACACGGGACAACACCGCCCCGTTGGCAACTACCTTGTTGCTAAAACCATGTCAGCTAAATCTGCAATTATGCAGTCAGATACGCACATGTGGTTATCTGCCCTGCAAATTTTGACGTTCTTGGCAAAAAAGTATGATTGCAATCGAGACCAAACCCAGTCATTTGTAGAAAGACCACCAACTAGGAATGCCATCTGATAAGGCGGGTAAGTGTCATGAGTGTGTATAAAGTGACGAAACAAACGGTAATCGGTCTTATAGCAGATTTTTGCTGTTGCTCGAATGCACTGATGATAGCATCAATGGAATCATTGAGGAGGTTCGTGGCTTCTTTGCTAAAGGACATGAGGTCAGACGACCGGTAGTAAATGGCACAAGTTTGATGAAATTCTACCTAGTCAGTTTCAGTTTTCCGTCTGAGATGCTATATCTCTGGCTATTAACCTGACGACCAGCAAGTCGAAGATAGACTGGTTCTTTGTCATTACGAATGTCAAATTTTGTTGTCTCGTCAAATTCACATGTATAGTCGGTTATATTTCTGCCACTAGGATCCTCCCTGCCTTCAAGCTTCTCTGGGGTGGGTTCGTTACATGTGTACCATTCGAGGAATAAGCAACCTACCTCGTAGGAGAGCTCCTGCTCGACAAGTTACAAAGATCGAGCCTTGTAGATGGCCTGAAAGGGGACATGAAAGGATAAGCGAGAGTTAGCGGTCCGTGAAATTTGCCTACACTCAGCGGGAGCCATCTCGTCACACCGGATTGGGTTCGAAAACATTGAAAACATACTCAGGCTGATAGCTCCACCGCCAGCGTCGATGATCACTACACCTTGAGGATCGGTCTGAGGGTTATTTGCCTGTGTGTCGAGAAAATGGCCGATGCAATAGTAAAGGCTGGCCTCGCCATCTCTCAGCATGTGAACACGGGATCGCCCTTTTGGTGTGCTAGGGATAAGGCCAGCATGCTCAATCGCATGACGATACTGCTGCTGCTGTAGTCCCTCCCAACCATTTGGATGAGTAAAAACGAACTCGGTAGAATCCTCGATAGATGACCAGACAATTTTGGGGTGGCAATCCTTGATATGGATCTTGACACACTGGAAGAGATACTTGATGAAGTCCGCGAGGGCATCGACGGCGCTTTTTCCAGCAGGGAGTGAGGATAAATCGTTCTGTACATTGTTGGAAGAAGCCATATGCTTTGGATAGAGGTGGAGTTTCCACCTAAGTGAATCTCCATCATGCACTTGGTCAAGTGTGATGAAAGTCTTACCATTCAGCCCTTGTCCATCCCTCCATCAGAGCGTCCACGACTACATCTTCAGAGAGAACTTCGGCGCCAGCCGCTCTGACGGTGCCATTCTTGTCATAGTACAAGAGAGATGGTACCCTGGCATCGCCATGACCTTCCTTTTTTCCGGGGAAACTATGATCAATGAAGGTTCAGGAGAAACTCGCAGATGCAGGCGAAAGACTTTACGTTGTGACACCAAGAATCTCGGGAACATTTCCTTCGGTGAGAATACAGTATGAAACACCACTGAAGGTGGTACCAATGTCAAATGCCAATATGAGCTTGGTGGGTCCGATGTGTGGCTTCCGCATGGACATTGGATTCTCAGTGAGAGTTGAACCAAGTAACGTATTTAGTGAGTCGACAGCCAGTGACCAGACTATCCGGGTCACGGACTTATGTATACTTATACATACGAGAGGAGAGTGAAAAATATATGGCAAATCAAGGGGTAAAAAATAATACACTATGAGCATGTCACTGATAATGTTGTAGGCAGTTGGTATTCGATCATAGGAACTACACGCAAATTACTTACACTTGGTCGGAGAGAAATATATAGTTGGTACTACCTAATGGTGGTGACGCCATATCAGATCGTCAGTATTGGATTAGACGCGTTGTCCTAGAGTTCTGACGCACTTGTATAGAGTTTTTTTGGTGTAAGAAGTATGGCATCGAATGAGGTATATCTTCTTTATCTTCTTGTAGGCGGCTTTTCGGTATTCCATTCATTGGGACCTAATGTCACACTTCCTTCCTTTGCGGGTTCCCCTGTCCTCAGTTTTGTGATGGGGCTGTTGAATGGCGTCGGATTTCAGGCACCTTATTCTCGGAAACGTGTGAGTCCTAGGATGACGCCACCTCCGTCCCCCCGAACCCACCGCACCCCGACGGGTCGAGCGCTATCGTGGGTGAGGGGAACGAGTTGTGGATTGGGGCGGCGTCAGAGCACGTCGGACGATGCGTTGCGTCAGGCGCCATCCTCGTCCTCGTCATACTCGTCGCGTTCGACCGAGTCCCCAGAGGAGCGTGCGCCCTCTCTAGAGGAGGGCAAGATGTCCGAAGGCAGTCAGCGACGCAAGAAGCGCGGGTTGGATATGCAAGAGACGCGTACGCACGTGGGCCATCGTTCCTTGACACGAAAAGAGTGTACGCCGTCGGTTGTTTGTCTCGTTTGAGGTGCTGATCACATTACCAAAAAGCGCGCCATGGACATGGACATGGACATGCCCGTCGTGGTTCTGGATCGCGTCGTCATCATCACGCACATGGGTCGGAGCAAAAGAGTGCGTTCATGTCACCGGATTCGTTTACTATTGGTGAGTGCATTATGTCCTTGTTTCTGCGTCTTGGTATTGACCCCATCTCGTCTCTCACTTGTAAAGCGTTCGCCAATGCCCAAAAGGACCTCACCGATTCGCCCCTTTCGGCGAACCCATCCAACAGCGCCGTCCCGCAAGATCAAGGCGTCGACATGATGGACGATACGCGAGAGATGGGATCGTCAACGTCCACCTCTGCACGTCATCATCCACGACACGACACACCCGCCCGTATTGCCGGGTTCGAACTCACCACGTCAAAAAACGAAACCGATCACGACCATGCAGGGAATACGGGCAATGCCATCCAAGTGGATGCGCGCGTCGTCGATGCGCTCCTGCGGGAACGGGAGGCATCGATGGTGTTGGTAGAGCGTGTAGAAGTGTTAGAGAAGGCGTTCAAGGTCCGGGGTGGAGAGACCCATGTCGAACGTGTTGATGTCCATCCAGACGTGGACGTGGAAGTAGAGAGGATGGACCACGTGGTGGATCAAGATGCCGGTGGAGAAAAACGTCTCGACAGCGACGGGGCGTTTAAGACGGGTTGAGGTTGTAGATAGCGCTAATAGCGAGTGCAGTACAATTGTTGTCCAACAAGTTGCAGACCCGTTTGCACGCTAAAACACCTGCTAGTATTATTTAAAACGAGGTATAAAGAACACAACGGAAAGCATTGCGAGAGATACACTCACCTGAAACACCCATTTCAGTAATGATGATAAGATTGGGCCGGAATTCGAGTATCTGCTCGCGCTGCCTAATCATCGTCGATTTCTTGTGCCTGGGTCGAGTGCGTCTCCTTGGAAAATTCCGTGGAGTGAGGTGGTCCGCATATTTTGCACCTATTGCCGCGTGTTGGGATGAATACCGTCCTTGTTCAGTACCCTATCCAGTACGCGCCATTTCTCAATTGAGCCCCACTGGTAGGGATCTTTTCGGGCCGCGCACTCCATTTGATGTTGACAGTCTTGTGTCCGTTTTCTTTGCTACCACAGTCCGGACAGCTCACAACGCCAGGCTGCACGAGGTCCAGCCAACGCGCAACAAACTCGACTCCTCGCTGTCAGATGAGGATCCTCCCTTGCGATATCGAGTCATGCCTGTATCCAAAGGAGACATGACAAAGATACGCTGTTCTCAAAGGACGTATGTAACGTGTGATCAATAATTAAACAAGTAGACATGGTGATCCAGTATCCACATTCGAGGAACGAGAGACTGTTAGGGACAACGTTCACTCCAGGAAGAGAATTGTAAGCGGAGCTCTGAGCGATGAATCAGGAAACAAAATCAACTAGGTTTTCAAGACATACTCTCGTGGACCATCCTGTCAAGGAGTCAATGGTAAATACTAGAAGCTTGCACTTCATAACTTACTTTCCCCTGCCAGCTCAGTTTTGCGTGAAGTTCTGTCAGCCCGAAGAAAATAGTAACAGTGCAGTTTAGTTTATAGAATGTCTGGTCCGAGCTTTTTACCATCACCACATCCTCTACTGCTAAACTTAAATCTATCTTGATCCTACACGAAGTAGAGAAAGATGCTGTAATACAGCGTCATAATAAGAACACGAAGCGAGAAAAGGCTCACATGGATCCTCATCTAGCCAATGCGGCGGGTTGGATAAGTTGCCTCGGTAGAATGTGAGAGGCAACATCACCAGGCCAAAGTCTGCTGGATATGTTTCTCTGTGAGAAAATGATTGTTGAAAATTTACATCCTCTCCAATAGAATCACCCTTTCAAAGGAAATCGTTTCAAAGATAGCATGAAATTGAATCATCTGGAAGCGTAAATGACTTACCTTGCAAACTCCCATCCTAAAGTACCCTGGAACATTGAACCTGCCCGAAGGATCTCTGAACCAATTGCTCTTCCTACGCGCGTGTTCCACATCATCCTCATCGACAGGCTGTTGCAAGACCGTACCAAGTGTAGACCGTGAAACACGTGTCGCGACGAGACGATTTTCATAATCAGCGCGAGACAACACCGCCCCGTTGGAAACGGCCTTGTTGCTAAAACCATGTCAGCGAAATGCACAAGTATGCTATCAGGTACGCACATGTGGTTGTCTGCCCGGCAAGTTTTGATATTTTTAGAAACAAAGTACGATTGAAGTTGAGACCAAGCCCAGTCATTCGTCGAAAGGCCACCAACAATGAATGCCATCTAACAAGGTGGGTAGTGTCATGAATGTGTATAAAATGACAAAACAAACAGTAATCGGCCTCGCAGCTGACTTTTGTTGTTGCTCAAACGCACTGATGATAGTATCGATTGAATCATTGAAGAGGCTTGTGGCTTCTTTGCTGAGGGATATGAAGTCAAACATTCAGCAGAAAATGGCAGAATTCTACCCAGTCAGTTTCAGTTTTCCATCTGAGATACTGTGTCTCTGGCTATTCACTCGACGACTGGCGAGTTGGATATAAACCGGTTCTTTGTCGTTGCGAATCATGAGCTTCGCTGTCTCATCAAATTCACGCGTATACTCGGCTATATTTCCGCTACATGGGTTCTCCCAGCCTTCAAGCTTTCCTGTCACTGTGTTTATCCGGTTGACTACATATGGTTCAAGGAATAAGTTACTGACCTCGTAAAAGGGCTCCTACCCGATGAGTGACGAAGATCGAACCTTGTAGATGACCTGAAAGAGGGCATGAAAGAATGAGCGAGAGCCAACGGTCCATAATAACTGCATACACTCAGCGGGAGCCATCTCATCACACCGAATTGGGTTCGAAAACATTGAAAACATGCTCAGGTTGATAGCTCCACCGCCAGCATCGATGATTACCACACCCTGAGGATCAGCTTGATAGTTGTTTGGCCAAGTATCGAGGAAGCGTTCGATGCAATAGTGAAGGCTAGCTTCGCCCTCCCTTAGCATGTGAACGCGGGATCGCCCTTCGGGTGTGCTAGGAATAAGACCGGCATGCTCGATCGCGTGACGATACTGCTGCTGCTGTAGTCCCTCCCAGCCATTTGGATGGGTAAAAACAAGCTCGATAGAATCCTCGGTGGACGACCAGACAATTGTGGGGTGGCAATCTTTGATATGGGTCTTGGCGCATCGAAAGAGATACTTGATGAAATCCGCAAGGACATCGACGGCGCTTTTTCCAGCAGGGAGTGAGGTTAAACCATCTTGTTCGTTGATGGAAGAAGCCATGTGCTTCGGATATAGATGGAGTTTCCACCTAAGTGACATCCATCATACTCTTGGTCAAGTGTGATAAAAGTCTTACCATTCAGCCTTTGTCCATCCCTCCGCCAGAGCGTCCACCATTACATCTTCGGAGAGAACTTCAGCACCAGCCGCTGACAGCACCATTCTCGTCATAGTACAAGAGAGATGGTACCCTGGCATCGCCATGACCTTCCTTTTGCCCGGGGAAACTATGATCAATCAAGGTTCAAGAAAAACTCACGGACACAAACAAAAGACCTTGCTTTGTGATACCAAGAATCTCGGGAACATGTCCTTCGGTGAGGATACAGTATGAAACATCACTGAAGGCGGTACCAATGTCAAATGCCAATATGAGTTTGGTGGGTCCGACGTGTGGTTTCCGCATGAATAGTCAGTGCGAGAATTCAAACAAACGTATTTGGTGAGTCATGCTGACCAGACTAGGAATGTTTGGGTCACGACTTAAAGTCATTACTTGTACATGAGATGAGAGCGAAAAATGTAGGAGAATCAAGGGGCAAAAAATAATACACTATGAGCATGCCACCGATGGTATTGTAGGTAGTGGTACATCTTCTCTTCTTCTTGTAGGTGGCTTTTCGACTTTCCTACCCCACTGCCAACATCTTGTCAAACATACCGTTTTCTGGTAGTTCCTTCCGTCTCTCCTACCACAGAAGCGGTACGACAATGGGCTGCAGCAGCTAATACGACAGTATTTCTTGGAAGGCGACCAGTTTTCCCTGGCACATGTGGGACTTGCATCATTCATGTGGTGCTGCCAAATCTCGACGTCCATGTATCCCAATGCAAAAGAGCGTCCCACCATCAATCAGAATATATCAACAATACTAACCTAAGTAGGTGAACTATCTGCTTTCGCTCATATGCTGATAAGGATAGAAATTTTATTGATGATCGAGAGATTTTCGAGGGCCTTTTTGTACTTCGTGATAATGACGACAGGATGAATGTCACGTTTGGGCCATGTGAGTGATTGCGCGATTCCGGTGGGAAATAGACGATATCCAATATGATGACACTCGTCGTACCGTTTCCATATGCATCGTCTCGCATCCGACAGAGTTCCATGATGTTTTTGGCGGCCAGGTGAACGATGCCAATCTCGGGCAAAATGACATTTCTGTCGCGTGTCAGTTTGTAAAACGTGAAAAGACAATTTAAATGATGCACACAGATAGAACACGTACATGATACCCCCTATGAGATCAAGGATTGTATGGAGCATGGCTTCTGGGCAGAGACACGTGCGGATGACATCCGCAACAGTCTAGTTCAAAATCCGTGCCTTCTGCCCGACTGCCTCCAGACCTCGGTTGCCGTGTCCTGCTGACAAAAATCAATCTCATACTCATCACAACGATTGGAATTTGTCTTGGTTGGATCTTGGCCAATTCAGCCGCGTCGTCGGCGTAGGCTTTAACCAAGCTACGTTGGTCACTGTGTGACAGGAACTTAAGTGTGACATGTCACGCCGCACTCACGAAGTTGCCTTTACCTCTCCAAACAAGTATTGGATCGAGTGGCCGAAATCTGCGCCAGGCAAGAAAACGACTGCCCAGCTGGATTTCTGGAAACAAGGTCGGTCTTTATCCCTTGTTCTGGTATAAAACACCCTGCCTGACACTATCAAGGCTGCAGCTAGACCAGACCTTGTTTGGGACTTGGCCCGACCTATATTGGCGTGACCTAGTGAGAGAAGGATTTATTTATCCGATCCGAAAGCCAAGCCCCGATCAACATTTGTAACACCCATTCCGTTGATATGCTGCATATTTCAGTGCCGATACGTCATTCCTAGCCCTTGAACAAAGTGGACAGTAAAGTTGCTTCGAGTGAATAGAAGCGTCCTGTCTACAACCCTCTGTACATCTATGTTGAAGCAGTGCACAACATTGTAAAATGATGCACACTCGACCATTGATCAGCATACAATCCCGCTTGAAACAATCAGCCGGGCTTGCAAGTGTGTTACAAAAAAGTGTGATCGATACGAAGCGGTGAATGTGAAGTGTTCTCTTGGACTATAATTGTGCATGACCCTCATCCAACTTGTTGATCGGGATGTAACCAAGCGTTCACCAGTTTGTCGGCGTTGTGGTGCACAATCCTTGTGCCACTGTTCTCGGCTTTCGACCAGAGGATGCTTGATCGAGTTCACACCGCAGCATGAGCATCGTGGCCTCTTTCCAAGAGACAATTCTCAACAATGACAGGACTACCATCACAAAGTGACAAGAACGTCATCTCAATTCCTTTTCCAGACACGTCTTCGTGATCGTCGCAACGTGGTCGGATGCGTAAGGCACCCAAGAGACCTTTTTCACATCCCAACCAATTAGCCCGGACGATCCCGCACACCCGCTCGCGTTTCACCCGACATAAATTCCCCTCCGCGTCCGCATCGACACGCATTCCACGTACCCCCCCAATATGAGCGCTCGCCATGTGGACCCGCAACACCCCGACTCGGATGCGTCCACAGCACCGCTCCAACTCTTTTTCACCGCCTTTGCCCCAGAAGGGTTCACCTACCAACCCACCGCGTCCGCCCACACCAACTTTGCGCGTCTCTGCAAACGCGCGGGGTGGACCGGCAACACGATCGCACGCTCCGAGGCGCGCGAACACTTCAAGGACGCGCTCGTGCAACAGTTTAATTTCATCTACGGCGTCGACGGCAACGACCTCGTTGCGTGGCACCATCTCTGCGAAGTCATTCGTATCGTCCCCGCCCCGGACACGGTCGAGGAATGTCGCAAGGTACGTGGCACCGCATATATGCGCCTCTGAGACAGCGTGTTCATCCCGGGGTGCACGACAGCGCGTTTGGGACGCCCATGTCAACATCATCGATCTCATCGAGGCCGTCCGGACCGGACGTCATGTTAAACGCTTTGACACGGTCGAGCAACTCGCCACATATACCAAGAAGACAGGCAAGTTCTTTCCCAAAGAGAACGCCTACTCGGGTGGGCTACTCAAGGAACTGTTACGGGAGATCGTCAACCCCTACTTTGGGAAGCGACGGAACGGAAGCCAAAAGAGAAAAGCCAGAAAGGCACGCCGACGAGCAGCTGCAGTGGCGTCGTCCTAGCCCTAGTACGAGCCATCCCGTGTGATTGATATGCCGTTGCGACGCAAACATGTTCACTGTCATGAACCAAGCGTGTACAGCGTTGGATACCCGAATCGGAGGACGCCATAAAGACGTAAATCAAACATCGTTGTAGACAATTTCTGTCACCGTCAACATATGACACAGTCTGTTGAATCTGGCTTCCCCAATCGTGCCTCGAGACGAGCACATAACGCGCCCTCTGCCGTGATAAACGGGGTATTTCTGCAAATGCCCAACGAGTTAGACATGTGTCGACATATACACATCGTGCTTACTCATATAGCAACTCTTCGCCAGCACCGTTGGCGAGTGGCACGATGATCGCATTTGTGTACGTCACGTTGTCGCCCTTGTCCACCCATAGCTCTACTTGCGGAGGACGCCAGTCTTTTTGTCTCGAGAACGCGGTCTCAAGAGCAGTGTTAAACGTATCGGAGGCGCGATATCCAAGCCGATGGTGACTCTTGAGGCGTACCTGGATCGTTTGGGGTGCCTTTGACTTTTGTTTCGACTTGCTCAACGATGGCGGCGGAGACAGGACAACAGAACTACCGGGCTCGTCCGAGGGAGGGGAGAACGATATCAACTCGTTCGTCTGAGGGATGCTAGCAGACGACGACGACGACGGTAGATCAATGACCAGTCTCGAATCAATAAACGTCGGTGGGCTATGCTCGAGCAAGCACAACGACACCTGCCACATCCCCACCGTCGCATTGCCACTCGAAGGCGGCGAGAAGAACGCGAGGGACCATATACGACCTAGACAAAAGGTAAGCAACAACCCAGGAAAAGAAAAGACGACCAACGCACCCCGCGCAATAAACTCGACGCTGACACGCCCGGACACGCGCATCCGTTTTTGCCAGAGATTGATACGCATTGCCGCGACAAACTCCCCCTGCGTGTCCGTCTCCCGTATGGACACCTCATCGGCAGGCATGCCGCCGAGCACGAGCGCATCGGCGCCTAGCATCATCCCATCAGCATCGACGGAGCCGATTCCAAAAACGTCACCCACCGGGGCTCGTACTCAACGGCGTCATCGCCTTGGTAAACGGTTCCCGCTGACAGCGCAACGATTGAAACAGCGCCTGATTCGCCGTCGCCAAACACGCCAGCCGGATCTCGGACACAGTCGTGCGCGACAAGGGCGCCGCGTGTGCGAGAAAGGAGGCCAAGAGGGCGTCCCTGCGATTCAACACGGCCCAATAGATGGCCGAATGGTGCTCGATCGACGGTTCTTGCAAGAGCGCCGAGAGATCGAGGTGGTATTTGCGACAGGCGTCGGCGCAGCTGCTCAACAGGTTGGGGGCGTCGGTGTTGAGGACGACGTCACGGAGGAGCGCGAGGATGGTTTGACGGACTTGTTTGGCAGGGCCGGGGGTTGCGAAGGAGTTCAAGGCGAGCATAGACATGGAAAGCCATGACGAAGGGACCGTTCCGCTGACGGGGCGAGAAGGACCGGCGTTGCTCGGGCTCGGGGGCGACGTAGGGAGTTGCTTTTCGTTGACCGGTAGCTGAACATGGGCAGATGCGACGGTCTCGTATGAGGGAGGTGCAACGTCCAGGGTGGATGGATCTATCACCTCGTCGTGCTTGTCCAGAATGACCATGTCTGCGTGGTCGTCGTCAAAGAACGCAAGGGTTACTTATGGGCAATCTGCGGTTGGATACATAACAGCTGTGCACTGCGGAGGGGCGAGTCTGATTGAGCAAAAGTGCACTGCATCACGTCAATGAAAAAAAAAAAGCTTGGTAAATCGACACTACAACAAAAACCCTAGCAAATGATACAGTCCTTGGACGATTCCGACTTTGTCAATCTCGCCTCTAACCGTCCTCTCAGCGTCCCGTCGGGAAACAAGTACTGCGAATGCCTGTGATCGCATTGTTGAAAAAAATAGCTCACAAAAGCAATGAGACAAGCAACTCACTCGCACAGCAATAACGCGGCATGGCTTTCGTCCAGAGGCGATACGGCTGCGCTCGTATACCCCACACCGTGGTCTGACCACGTATCAGGCTTTGTCGTCGGCGCCTCGGTTTCTACAAGAATAGAATGTGAGGCTGTGAAGAGATGGCAGTGTTCATATCCATACTGGAAGGCTCTCCGGACCTGCTGCGACGGCCAAGCTTGCGGCTACCAGCTTGTAAGCGAACGGAGAGTGTTTGTAGCGATGCTTTGCTCAACCGCGGAGACGACGGTGAGCCTCGCAACGGGTGAATCGGCGGCGGAAGGTGAGACCCAGACGACGGCCCGAATACATCGATTTGGGGAACCGGAACCTTCAACCGTTCATGGCCCATCCCATCATCATACATCGAGGATCGAGTCGGATGCTTGTCACGTGCAGATAGGAGTGTTATAGATCGCGTATCCCGTAGCATGGGTACGCGTGCCGGTGCGGGTCTCAATGACGATGGCATCTCCAGTACAAGTTGCGAGTCGAAAAAGGTAGGCGGACTGGATTCCAGCAGGCTAACCATGACATACCACGTACTCTTGCCCTTTTTCATTTTCCCAGACGTCTCCACGTTTGGTGACGATGGGTATGCAGAGAAAAAGGTGAGGGACCACATCCTACCTGTCAAAGTTGGACCGTATGAGCACGTGTAACCCAACATTGCGCATATGCTCACCGCATACAATGAATTCAATGCTAGCATTCCCGATCGCCTTCATTCGGCTAAGCCAAAGAGTGACATCAAATGATACGATAAAGCCTTGATCGCTGGACTGTTGTATCCGCACTTCGTCTGAAGGACGGTGACCCAGCAACAAGTTTTCTGCAGCTGTCCAACATATCACCCTCGAGTCACGTTCGATAAAGAGGGAAATACCTGTTTGCAGACTCGCTACTCGAATGCCATCGGTGGTATGAAATGGAGGCTGACACACCCGAAGCGCGTGGAACAAGGCCTGATTCGAACGCACAAGACACGCACTCCGAGCATCCGAAGCGGCCTGTACAGACAATGGCCGCGAATGAAGCAGGAGCGCAACAAGCAACTCCTCGCGATAGTTGACCACAGCCCAGTATATCGGAGTGTGGTCCGCGATGGACGGTTCTTGGAGAAGGGTGGATAGGGCGAGTTTATGCTCTGCACACGTGTCGGCCAAGGAAGCGAGTGTATCGTGCACGTTTCGATGTTCCTTGAAACTTGGACGTGACGGCGAAACGACGAGGTCGTTGACGATGGCTAAAACCGACCGGCGAACGCGCTTGGCCGAAAAAGAGGATGTGAATGGCAGGAGAGAGAGCCATGAGATGTTTTTACGCGCACGTGGCCTTTTGGGCAGGACGGGACTACCTGTTCGCGGCGAAGAGGGAATTTCTATGGTCGAAGGCGACTTGAGTGCGGGAGGGGGAGGTGGGAGTGATTTGTTGGCATTTAACGCAGGCCTCAACGACTCCTGATCCGGAGCACGGCTTGGTCCTGCAACAGGTTCAGGAAAGGCAGACAAGCTACCGTATGGATTGTTGCTCCGGCCGGGTTGATGAACAGATAGAGCATCGTATGCAGGGGGTAGGTCGCCGCCGTGCTCATCGTAGACGTCAGATTTGGTCTCTGTGATGATCATCTTGCTGAAAGCAGATTCTTGTCGTTGGGGTTTAAGCGCATGTACGCGCGTTCAAGTAATGGGTCATGAGGTGCACAGCCCAGCGCGCGCGGCTACTGCTGCGTCATTTTGCTGTGGTGCCGTTGATTGGGGGACAGCTGGGCCTGGATTGCACTGCCAATGCAATGCTTCTTTTCTGATGGCGCGTTTGTCTGCGTTCAGGCGATGAGAAACACGACAGAGCGTGGCTATAGACACATTTTCTCACGACGATCAAGTTTGAGTGTAAAGATCCTGATCGCGCTGGGCTAGATGGAGGCATCCTACAGCGAAATATGTCATGTAGATCTGGCCGACCCTGTAGATCTGTATTGCAGCGCCTTTATGCTCTTTCCAAGATCATCTGTCGCTCCGCAGGTCCTGTAGTGCTTTTCCACAGCTCTACAAGCCAGTGATCAATGATGTCACGCAAAAGCTGCCTCGAGCATCAGGCTCGTTCTCCTTATCTCAATACCTGAGGATTCAATATTTACATTTGCTATTTTCTTGGACCATTGGTAAGGCGGGGTAAGTTTGTTCATCCAAATACACATCAAGGACGAGGGGTCGTACAAAGGTTTGTTCGTGTGGTAATACCAGCTCGAAAAAAAATATCACCGACGGCCAACCACGCCGTCACACACCTCCTCCCCCGCGTGCCTGGACAAACCACTCATCGCCATCAAACTTCTCAAAACTCTTTGGAATCTGACGTTGAAGCGAATACCAGCCCCGAGAGTTAAAGGAACGACCAAGAATACTCACCCATGACGAAAGGATGCCGGCAATGAGAGCAGGATCTGACTCGTCAGAGGTTTCTTCGATAACGCGTTCCCGCGAGGTCGGACCTCGTTTGGTCTTCCACTTCCACTCCATCAACTCCGAGACCCAGTATTCTGCCCCATCACCGTCTGTATCAAGATCCACCACGACAAAGTGCCACTTGGTACCAGTGGTAAGAGCACCACGAAGATCAGATTTCCTACGCGTAGAAAGTGAGCGGTATGGAGGCCGCACGACATGTTACATGCCCAAGATGTTTCGCGCAGGCAACGAGTTCAAGAAGGACTTGAGGGAGATGATCCTCAAGGTCGACCGCGATAGTAGAGGCCTTGGCATCGGCTGCGCAAAACGCAGTCATTTCATTACTGTAGCGTTGGCTCACCGTTGGGTGGATGCGAATGTAATTCTCTGCATACCGAGTCATACGGCATGGGGGAACAAGAGCGGGACGAGAACTCACCTGCAATAGACAACTCCGCAACAATGGCTGTGTAGTCGATCACCTTTGAGATTGTGTCCAGCTGCAACGGCCGTGGATGGATAGTAGAAACTTGGTTTTCCAACATCACAATCACCTTCTGAGGAAGCGGAACCATGGAGGTCGATCTGAAGAAGAATGTGTCAATGACCACCCGAGAAGAAGTTTCATTCTGTGGTGGCCATTAGCTATGAAACATTGCCAGAGGTGAGGGAGTGAATCAAACTTTTTTTGTGAAGGAGCCAGCAAGGAAGGAGAGATGCTTGTACATATTATCGTTTGACCACAGTTTGTCAGAACCAACAATCCGAGAAGCGGTAATTGCCTCGCGAAGTTTGCCCTCTGGTTGGAGGTAAAGCAGCCCTTTTCGGACGATGTTGAACCTTTCCAATGCTCTGTCATCGGCAGCCGAGAACGAGAGCGACTAGGAGAAGTGGGGCATCGCAAACGAGGTGACGAAATAGTGGCCGTACCAGAGGGTTGTTAACGCGTGATTCGAGTGTTGCAATCATGCCGTCAAGCTGGTCTGTGAATGTGTCGGCTGTAGTAGGGTCGGATTCTGGCACTTCCTCGACAATAATAGACGAGCGGAGGCTCCGGAGCTGAGTGAGCGCGAGATCGAGCTCCAACCCGCTCAGGCCAGAAATCATGCGTTTCTTGGATGCCGACATGGTGGTATCTAAACAAGTTGTGCCTTCTTTCAGGGGCTATGGACAATGCAAATACGCATCAATACACTAAATGCTGCTGGCAGTATTTGACTCGGAACCCTGTCTAGGTATAAGCTGTTGGAAGCAGCCTTTCTGTAACCTAGCGCTTGCAAGGTATTAATAGAGGTGGTCTCGCATTGTTTACTCTCCAGATTAGGGTATGTCATGGGTATGGGTCAGCTCTTTGGATCCCCAAGTCATCCTTCGTCCCAGAATATCATGAAGACGAGGTGGGCATATGAGACTCCAAATCGTCCAACCTCTACATCTCAATCGACTTTTTCAGGTACTGCATTGAGTATAGACAACTACCCTTCACGACCGTATGGATCGAACTCCCAGACATCGCAGGATTGTTCCAGTCTAAAGGCATCACACAACCACCATACGCCCTACCTGCGATCGAAGACCCCAACACGGGTGAGTTCATCGTTGACTTGTTTGCGATTGCAACCTACCTGGATGAGACATACCCCGAGCACGAGGAAATCATGCAACTTGAAGGTATTGAGGCGAGCTAGTATTTTGTCCATTTCTGTTGTACTACCTCATTTCCTTCTAGCTCATCACTATACTTAGTCGTTATTGTTTTGCCCCTGTTTGCTTGTGCCCGTTGCGTGAAATCCTCGCCAGATTTCTGCAACTACCAGGACGGAATGGGTACACAAGCTTTTCACCGCCTGCTCGCGCTAGTATTTCCAACCCATCTCAGGCCAAAATTGTCACCTTATAATTCTCTGTTCATCTTTCGTCGTACTACGAGATGTTCCCAATCATCACCTGTCGGAGTCTACCGAGACATGGATGATTCAAGAAAATGTTTCTTCAATAATACTACTCTCCATAACGCGACATCCATCAGGTTGCATAGTCTCTTGCTTTTCATAAACTTTCTACCCAGGGAGGCGGATATGGTCTCGCTTCTGTGATTCGGACCTCCACAAACTTGTCTCTTCCCCAATACTTTCCAAGCCTTTCATCTGCACTCAACCTGTCATAATGTGCAAAAACGAGAGGGCATTGTGCGCGTTCAGCTCCACCGAGCGCTGCGGTAGCTGCATATTGAATTGCCCCGATGAGAACGAGGTCTGCGAGAGTCAATGTGTCTAAAGCCACATAATTAGAGGAACGTGCTGCAAAATGGGTTTCCAGATAGCCAAGCGCACGAATGATGCGCTGATAATTCTTCTCTAGAATCTACATGCCGAATGCCCCCAGTTAGCCGCTTGGTCCACAGTCAGCGAGCAGTCATATCATCCTTACGTCGGAGTTAAAATTGTAATGGTAACCCCAGACCGTACCCTGGACGTTCCCGGCAGGTATGTTGATCTCGTGTTCGGCGAAATGGATCCATTGATCAATTATCGCGACTTCCTTCGGAGTAGAGCCCAGCAAGTTGATAGGCCCGATGCTGCACACTGGGGAGTGTTCAAGGGGTGGCTCCTATCTCCCTAGCTAGCAGTGACACTCACAGTAACGGGCAATCGTACTGCTTTCGATCAACTTGAATCCGTCCTTACTTTCAAAAGCGGGGATTTTTTCATATGTAAATTTAGACAGAAACTCTCTAGGTTTCTTTATGAACGACCATTCAGGGGTTTCGAGCTCAAGTCCATTCACAGCGGCAACGCTGAGGATCTGAAACGAAACGTTCAGATGTCATTCAAAAACGGTCAATGCACGAGGTATGTTTCTGATCATACCACTTTGGTTGGGCAGTGGCTGCGCATGCCCCAAAGCGTACCAATAGGAGCCATCACAGACCTGAGTGAGAGGAGGAGGAAGGGGTAAAGCAGGCTCCAATGTCAACAGTTCGGAAATCTGTCATGCAGGACCGCTACGCACACTTTTTCTACGTCAAATTAATATTATGACTCCGCTCGGGGCATAGAAATTTCCACATGTGTCACATGGCATTATGCGTGATATGTAGGAGTCTCAAGTCCATCATAACGGCAACGCCAATGATCTGAAATGATATGGAGATAGTGTCACTCGGAAGCGATCAACGTGTAAAGTTTATGAACGTACTTCCTGTTTGGGAGGCAGGCATACATATACCGCAGCGTACAGAGAGGACATCTCGCCGCGAGTGAAAGATCAACAAACCTGGACAGTCTCGAGTCACATATGCTATGACTCTACTTCCCCACCAGGTGAAAAAACAAATTTATCGTTTGACCAGAGTATATAAGTCTTTCACGACTTACGCTATCGTGCACGAAACGCTTCTATGCTTCCTCCCAGGTCCTCCCAGCTGTCTTGATTAGATCTGTCTGATCTGCTTGCCGTTTATAAAGTACCACGCGAGGTGATGACAAGTAAATTCTGTGCTTGTATCGCTCTGGTATAGGGATACCTGATTGGACGATTGCATCGTATTTCGTTGAGCACATGCCCTCCCCGTTACAACGTAGATGCGGCTTACATGTCTCTCATCGAGGCCATGTTATCGATCTTCTTGATGCCAAGTTCATCGGGCATTAGCGCTTGAAAACGCATATCCTTGGCTCCTGCGATAAGCTCCGTGGATCTGAAGTGCTTGTCCGTGGAGTGATGGACCTATTCGGTAACTTCACCGGGGGCTCTACCCTCCTTGCGGAAGTAGACGACGACACAAACACCGTCGCATTGAGCGCAACGGAGACACTCCTCTTGAGTAAGATAGGGCCTTTGAAAGTACAGATATCGGATACGAAGACGTTGAATCCAGGATGTCGTCTCGTCGTTTCAGGTCACTCGATATCTTACACTTGTCGGGAACCTGCAGTATAAGTTCCTTGGATTCTTCAGACATAGATTCTGGGAGTCCAACTTTTGAGACATCAGCTACTATCATTATCACCTATCGGATACTCACAGATGTACCAGAAATGTTCAATGCTATGCTAGACTAGGTGGGTTGTTATGAACAAAGTCCATTAGTGAAACGTACATGTGAATGAACCCTAAATATAGTGATTTTCTGTTAAGTTGCGCAAATGGCCACGCGCCGCGTGTTGGGAATTCCTAATCAGGCGAGACGCTAGTGCAAGGATGCATAACTTACCCTGCTATGAGCTTGTTAATTCTACGGCGAGAGTTCATGCGAGCACAATTTGAGCTCTCGCAATATTATACCCTGGTGACAGCGAGTATATAAACGAGGCACAGAAGCATTGTATAGAGCATATGATAGCCGTGCCCTTCTAGTATACCCTTTTGGCGGTATTTAAGCCACATTCCTGTCTTTGAGAGTGACGCCGCATTCGGATATCGGACAAGTCATCGTGTCTGCAGCACTTGTCAACGATGGATACGAGACATGGAGGGCATGTCTCCCCGACACGGGCAAATGGCACTGAACAAAGCCTACCTACGACACGAACCGAACCTAGTATGACTGGGCTCGCCTACCTAGCCCGAGCCCACCGATCCAGCGAGGAAGTTGAAGACAGAACTTCTCCCAGAGCCGAAATTTTACCCAAAAATCTGACATGGACAATCAAGGGTGCGATCCCTGCGCCTGGCTTGAAGGTGACTTGTGTATGAGGAGTTGAAGTCTAAGCCGGAAAAATGTCGGAGTTATTATCTCATGTGGGAATCATCCTTGTCCAGGTGACCTATCATTGCATCCGCCTTTTATTTGATCTCTCAATGGTGTCGGTTTGTACACTCTCCCTTCCAATATGCTACCTAAAGCCCTTCCTTTGCATTTCCGTGCAGGACGAGGTTGCCGCCATCTTCCAGCAATCGGCATCGCGACGATGGTGACCGGAGCTGCTCATGATGCGAGGAAACCCAAGGCAAGTGGTACGATTGCCGACGTATTTACCACTCTTGGCCCGACGACCAACATCCCACCGCTTCCTGCACGGTTCTCCGACGTGAAAAAGGACGTGTTGCGGGACATGGGTGTCACCCCCGATGTCCTTGAAAAGGCCTGGAAAGGTGTACTAAGGGCGCTTGAATCTCGTGTTCAAGAAATCATTTCAGAGGGTACGAAAGTGGGTTGTATTTTGACTTTTCTAACTCTGTCTGACTCACTCCATCATTTGAGATTATCCCGCGGTTCTCGTATGCCGACGTAGCGGCTGGCTTATCGGAAAGTCAAAAGGATGCGATTCGAAAGACTGGCGTTGTCATCATCACAGGGGGTGTCCCGAAGGAAGTAAGTTCGCGCCATGTTGTGTGTGGGATGCAATTTTCGAGGTACTGAGGTATGCTTTCCAGGAAGCATTAGATTGGAAACGTCATATCAGAGAGTACATTGCAGCCAACCCGGCAGTGAAAGGTTGTTTCAACCGATATATTTCAACTACTTCTCATCGTATCGATCGATAGGATTTCCCCCAGAGAATATACAGGCATATGAACTCTACAACTCGAAACCTCAAATCTATGCGCGAACCCATCCTTCCCTGCTGAATACCCAAAGGGCACTTTTATCTCTTTGGCATTCGTCTAGTCCCTTGATCGATTTCACTACCCCCATCAGCTACTTTGACCGTCTCCGTATCCGCACCCCTGGCGATCGTTCGTTCACGCTTGGTCCACACATTGATGGAGGGAGCGTCGAGCTCTGGGAAGATCCCACATACAGACGAGTGTGGGGCAATATTCTGGGTGGCGGAAAGAGTGGTTGGGAGACATTCGATTCATTTGACGCGACATGGAGGTTGAATGCTAAAAGAGATCTATATGGCGCGCCGTACGTCACTTGAGTCCTTTCACCTCACTTTTTTGTTGGGAGCTGTAAATTCTTATTATATTTTCAGCAACCAGTGTACGATTTTTCGGTGTTGGCAAGGTTGGACGTCCATGTCCTCTGCCGGCGTTAGTGATGGAACTTTGCGCGTCCTTCCTATGCTCTCGTTGGCAACTCCTTACATTATCCTCCGTCCGTTCTTCAAGCCCTGCAGCTACCGGTCTTTAAATGCCGTACGGGGCGTGAGTCTGGCTGCGGATGACTGGGAATTAAACCTAGATGGTAGCGAATTTCCCGGGAGCATACCTGGAAAAACGCAGGAACTTAATGAGACCACTCATCCACACCTGAAAATCGCAGAGACCATGATGTCTATCCCGAGGGTCGAACCTGGAGATCAAGTGTATTGTAGGTCCTCAGGCTTCAAGTTTTGAATGTGGGGATAATCATGAAATGATTAGGGCATTGCGACACGGTACATGCCGTGGAATCAGACCACCAAGGCAAGGAGGACTCGTCGGTGTTGTATATTCCAGCGGTGCCACTGTGTATCAAAAAGTGGAGTCTCATGTTTTCCATCACGTGCACCTCTTGAACATGAACCAGCGTTGCGTACCTTCGCGAACAACGCGCCAATTTTGTTCGTGGCCTTCCTGCACCGTAAGCTTCGACATACGATCCGTATATGCGTTTCATTCACCCAATGCATTACTTTAGCGACTTCCCTGGAGGTGAAGGAGAGTCCAGATTCACGGGCCGGGCGACGCCCCAGGACATTTCCAGCCAAGAAGGCCGTAGAGCGATTGGGTTTGAGCCCTTTGTGGCGACGGACCCTGCCAAGACCGCGCTCGTGGAGGAGGCTAACAGGATACTATTTGAGTGAGATCTGGTCAGTGGGTAAAGTTATTTATGTATCGACAAGATTGTTTCTACATGTCACTGGTTCCGTCTCCTGCTAGCTATGCATATGCGATCTGGTTTGGTCATGTCGCCGGCCCACATTCCTTACAATGCACTCGACGATGAAGCGCCGCTTTTGAATGTTATACTATCCGTATGACGGCGGAGCTATAAAAAATCATCCATGTGGTCCTCACAGATGGCCGAAAACCAAAACGCGTGCGCCGAATCATGGGAAGAGATCAGGGTATGAGCCATCTCATGGGCAAGTACAAAGAACCTTGAACCATAGGTCTGGTAAGTTACCACTGCGGCAGTCCGAGAGATGAAATGACATGTACCATGATAGCTGCGCTCGCTGCAAGTGTCCAGTTTTCACATCCTCGTCATCTATTTCACGTCCTATCAGCTAACGGCCACCTATGGCATATTAAACATCTACTCACGCCATTCTTCAAAGTATCGCAAATTGAGGTAGATATTTCCTTCCAAATTGAACGCGATGGATGTCTTAGTAGCATCATAGAAAACATGCAACGTCGTCATCGAGAGTTTGTGAGCAGAAACAGCAGGTTCGATAACGTGTATGAAACGAGCCAGTAGGTCCTGTTTGCCTGCGATGAAGGCACAAATCTCAGGGATACCTAGGAAAGCCAATGATAAGCCTCTAAATATCAATGTCTAGTCGCGATAGGGTGAAATAATTACCCCCTGCGACGTGGATGTGAACACCTTGCGGTGTAATGCCTGTTCGACAGTAAATACATAGGCTAAACAAGCTTATGATGAAGGGTGAGTAGTGCACCTAGTGATTGAAGCTTGTCGACGCAAGCGAAATCGTTCATGCAGGAGTGATGCTTCAGGAATTGGACGATGTCATCCTTGTCGTCCAGCAAGCAGAGCTTCCCTGAACTGCATGCTGTACTGGCCCGTTCTACGACGTGTCCTGCTGAGACGTCAGGAGATGTCATTCAAAGTATCGGACAACTCACGTATGTAATCCCGAGGAATAATCTGATTCAGACTACTGGAAAGGCATAAGTAACAGCACACAGCTAGGGGATTAACTTTACTTTGTATATTTGGATGGGGCCGATCTGCGCGAAGGAGTAGAGGCCAATTTACCCTTCACTGTGTGATAGGTATTGTAGGCGCTATTAACCGTGTTCACGATGGAGCAGCGAATATATCCAAGTGATGATTGGGCGCGGTTGCTTTGGCCGATGGAGAGATCCGGTTCCGGATGAGCCTGATCGTTTGTTGCGACCTCAGTCAGGCCACCTTTGGTTGCCATATCCACAGGAAGTGCGGAAGGAATCTGCTCAAAGCACTGATCGATTGCGAGGGAGGCATTCCGGTCAGATGGCCGTGATCAGCGTATTAATTCAGAACCCACAGTGGAAACCCGCGCGCTTCAGAAGTTCCAGGTCGGTGAGCATAGCACCAAGGAGAAGTGCATCTGTGACTTGAACTGTTCCGAATAAAAACTTGCATAGAGATATAGCAAGACTACATGTAATTAGAAAAGTGAGAGTGTATTATAGAAAACAACGTGTCCCACTCACTCATACATGTCTCGCTTGACATAGTGAGATAACCAGAGTTCTACAGTCTCCTCTTCGTTATTATACTTGACGACTGCCCACAAATCCTGCTTCCGTGGTGAGGTGTCACCACCAATGATAAGATTTTTATGGACAAGCAATCTCTCGCAGGTGAGAACCTGGAAGTTTTCGGCACTGGGAATGCGTGTTTCATCGTACTGATAGTGGGAACACTTCTGCAGGAAGGAAGGAAACCGCTGGAGGATCAAGCTGCGGATTTCACTGCAGAACTTGACATTGGAGATGGCGGTGGAGTTCTCATATCGTTCTTTAACAACAGTGCTCAGCCTTCGACATCCCAACGAGCTGTAAAAGTCTGTAACTTTTTGTGAGTAAAATAAATGATTCAGAGTGCGGTACGCACCTTCAAGTAAGTCATCTTGAGGGGCCACGTAAAGAACATCGCTAAACAGTGAATAGTCCCTGGAGTCGTCAATGATGACGATTTCCTTGGGTGTCTGCAAATGATAGACATCCTTCCATCCACCTTGATCACCAGTTTTCTCTCGACATTTGCCGAGCAAAGTTCACTGGCAACTCATTCAGTTCAGGGTATCATTAGGTATGTAAGTTCGCCACTTTGCGAGATCCCGTAGCTTCTCCAAGAAACTATATCACTCTTAATAAATAGACACACGAAAATAAATTTCTTTCCACTTGCCTTTCATGTGTTCCAGCGTGATCATAGAATGTATCAGGATCACGTATGAGGCACTCCATAACGTCCTTCGTAGAGGGAGTCTTCATGGAACCGCAAGCGCTCAAGAACTTATTCGCCTTGCTACCAAAGTCCACGAAAACAAACAGATGAGAATAAAATTCATTTGTAGGCGGACCTAGGTAACAGTCAGACGGGGTGAACCAGGTCGGAGAGTCAGAAGGGCCCGTGGGTACTATTTTCATCTCTGAAAGTCTGGTGAGTTCGGACTGTGTGAAGGCTCGAGTGATTTCAGCCAATTCGACCATAAGGAGTTGAGTATCAAGAACCTACCTTCAATGCACCCAGAAAAACATTCATACCACACTCAGGCCTCTCCAGCAGAAGGAGGACTTATCTGCAATAAGGAAAGAAGGTCGGATGAAGATGGATGCAATCAAACACCCATCTCATTGACAATGACCTTCCGATAGGTACTCCGTACAGTGGAAAAACCGAGTGCCTTCCATTGGGCTTCGAGAAATACCTGGGTCGCGACAATAGTATTATTTAGCAAGCAGCATTGGAAATTACTATTCGTACATCTTCAGGACTCTTCAAGCATGCGCCGTCTTGGTTTTCCGATGGCATAAATGCGATATCGTGAAAGTTGTTTGGGCTATACTCATGGTACTTGGAGCGAAGGTTATAGCATAAATACACAAAGGCGATTTCCCCAACGGAAGTATTTGGCGAAGCACACAGTTTGATAATTACTTGCAGAGGTGGATGATGCTGCAAGCCAAGGCGATACAGCAGTTTAGCTAGATATCGAAAGTAAGTTTCTGTGTGAATATAACAACTTGAGTTATTCGTACCTTCGTCTGAGTTGTCCAACCAATCCATTGTCTTGTTCCATTCGAGCACGGGAAGCTGAAGCTGATGAAAGATATCCATAGGAGGGTAGAGCTCATTTGCACAATGTCCATTTCTCCCAGCATCGTCAGAGAAAAGCTTCGATGACCTCAGCATATTCATCTATTCGGTGGTCAAAGGAGGAGATAATCGGACAAGATAGTTGATAAAATCATATGTGCTCCACTTTCCAGTACCCAACAGCCTAAGCACAATTTCAGTGTGAATTATCGACTGAATACGAAAGCATCAATCTACTTACTGATCGGAAAGAAGAGATAGTGGAATGTGTGCTTGAACTCCAAGATACATACACAGCACCCACATATTTCGGTCAAGCTCTAACTCAGTGAATGCGACCACTGGTAAACCAAATTTGTGGAAAATGGCATCATTTGCGACAGGAAGATATGAGTCACTTGGGCAATTCAGGCCTTTGGACGTGGGGATACAAGATATATTCTCGCATACCGCTTTCACTGAGGCGCGCTCTGCATCTGAGAGCGAGGACCAAGCATGCGAAAGCGTCTGAAGTACCAGTTGAGCCCAAACCTGAGATCGAGAGAAGTCATATGCCGGATTTTCCAGCCTAACATCCTCTTGTGAGATGTGTTGGAGCCAGTCGAAGACCGTGAGCGCCGTCCATTCGAGTACTACGGTGAAATCAAGTGAGGAAAAACACTTGCTGACATTCAAGGAGATCACAGATGCAGGAAGCGGACCACCATGTGGAATGTTGGCTCCCGGGCCCTTGATATCGATGAAGAATTTTATTTGAGACAGAAGGTGCATGGCTCCGTCTGCGCCACTGAAGACAACTGCATCCAGTAACTCTGATGCACGCAGGCTTGGGTTCTTCTGCCTCAACCCGAACCACCATCGGAGACAAAAAACGAGTTCTTCTTCTCCAAGGGGACAATCTTTCAAGGCATGCAGAACATCTGCAGTCGTCACTGGTGATATCTTGTATGGGGCTGGTAGGCGGCTGATATTGCATGCAGCTTCCTGGGTAACATGTTCCGAGAGCATTGGAATAGAGCGGAGGAACTTCGCAACCTGTGCATCGAACATTCTGATCTTTTGCGCTGCATAGACACCTGACAAAGAGAGAAGCCGCAGAGGCAAAGTAGAACTTTTGTAAAATGATTCGCAGATTATGTGAGCGACCTTCCGAGATGGTGTGGAGTGATGAAAGGCAAAGAATTTCAAAACGTGAAGGAAACGCAGGTGCAATTCATGCAGAGACTTTGACGATTGTTCCAGATCCACAGCAACTGTGACAGTGGTCTCCCACAGGTGCTGGATATCGGAGAGCTCCAGCTCATACACAACACGCGATAGAAAACCTCCAACATATAATAATTCCCTGTTCCAAACTTAGAGCGTGCAGCAGTATGTCAGCATAAACCATCTTGGCCTCCAAAAAGGATATCCTTACTAGAAACATATTTGTCCCTGATATACTGTGAGTTACCAGCTTCCATAATTGAAGTGTGATGGACTTACATGAAATCAATCATTTCTCGCTCAACAGTGGGAATGAAGTAGGATGACATGTGTCCTCCTATGCTTGTTGTTTGCCCAGTGGCGTGACCCTAGCAAAAGACATTGGCAGAAGAATAGGTGTATATACTATAGGCCTACAATAAAGATGCGTGCATGTTCTGCTCTGTCGTACATAAATCAAATTTCATCATTGAAGTAAGGAGATTGTGGCATACCCATCAGGATCCCCATAGAGTCCCTGAAAAATGGAGGTAACTTCGGAGTGGTAATTCTGTTGTTCCACGCAGTTCCAATCATGCGAATCCTTTCCAGTCTTGGTACATAGATTAGTGGATATTCGTGATGCAGCTAGAACAGCAACATACATAGATGAGGCTATATTTCAGTTGAGATGGGGGCCTCTTCTTCGTGCTCCTGTACAGTTCAGTGGATAGTTTCTCACCTACCATAACATCCACTTCTGCGGTAAAAATTGTGAGATCAATTTGAGACTGGAAACTTGCTCCTGATAAGGGATTCGAGACTTCAGATGAAGTGTAGGCTATGTTCCTAACCGCAGCATTAAGTGTGATGCCTATTTGGTATAACCATCAAGTGGACGCGCAACAGGAAATATCCACTCACGACGGGATTGAACTCCTTTTACATGCATAATACCCTCTGGGCTATGCCGTTTCATTTCTTCGGGGAAACTAACAATTCGCGAAGGTTCGGATGATTTTTTGATACCCCCAATAAGATTCTCATCAAAAAACACATCCACATTCGTCAGATTGGCCATGAAAACAATTGATGACGCAAGAAACTGCATCAGGTGCGATCTTGATGGCATTGGACCAGGTTCTCGTAGGGGTATCCTAAATGTTGTCCAAAGATCGTGTTGTGAGAGACTACGACGGCGAGTATACAACTGATTTTTAAATGAGAATAATTCCACGGGTACCGAAAACTTTAGTACCTGATTGTCATTGTCTTTCCAATAGAACCGCTCGTATCCTATACCAACATCACATTTACAAGCTACCGAAGATTATAATCCCGTAGTACATACCTCCAGAAGAGATGCACGGAGTATCAGTTACAGAAAATACACTATAAAACCCTACCAGAGTCATTGATTCTACGAATTCTTGAAGCAGCTATTAACTTACCAACACCAAAAGTGCCAATTTTCTCTGGATTTGGATTTCCCTCGGCCGAATGACCAATGAAAATGAAGTTTAATGACAGGTCTCGTGCAGGTGAGGATCACAACGTACCAATTTTTGGCAGTCGCTTCCAGTCTTCATCGTCAAACTCCTTTCCGTTATTTCTAAATTTCCATTGAACGATCTTATAAATAAATACATCAGCAAAAAGACAGGAATAGAGATGATATTGAACAGCGTGCGGTGTACACTGGTAATAGCATGCTCCAAGCCAGAAGCTGCCGGTGAATGACCAAGGCTTCCTTCAGCTATTTTATGGCGTTGCTCATACGCAGCAGTCTCAAAGTGAATTTCAGCACTGGACGACCCCGCGTCATCAGCATTTTGAAGGAGTTCCCGGAATACTTCCAGGATGAAGGTGCAAATGACTTTCATGCTATAATGAGTTGCGTAACACTCACAAGTAAATTAACCTGCGTAGCGCGCAAGGATTTTGTCGATCAACACTCGCTGGTTGACCTCAGCACGCTCCTCTGGCTCCTCTGGTAGAACCCATTGAGTTGCTTGAAGTTGCTCCAGGTTGATACTAAGCATCTCAAATATTTCGCGTCTTGAAAAGTCTGAGAAACTGCAAAGCTCGAAAGAATAATATGGTGGTCACAGTCAGGCCTGTGGAAAACTTGAATTGTTGTCATCGCCTCCGGCACTAGATCTGACGCTGAAGGTTTACACAATAAATTGAACAAATACTGGCAAGTACTCACCCGAACTATTATGGATTCTCCACAAAATCTATATGCCAAAAACTTGTAACAATCATTCGGATATCCTTTACAGTCACCAGAACCCAAACCTGGACACCCTGAATCCTATGCAGAAAATGGACTTCATATTGTAGATGTTGGCTATGTTGACCATCGTGGCATGTTCCATGTCCAATTAAATATATGCCTTCCTCCCGACCATGACCTTCACCGAAACAAAGACCCTACTGGCCTTCAGGTCAAGCTGACCGAGTATAAACCAAATGAGGCCCCCCCTGTCGTCGACGGGATTCCTGCTGGCCGCGCAGTCTGTCATGGCATCCAAGGACCTCAAGGTGATGTGTTGAGGCACACGGAGTGGTAACTTTATCCTTCCAGGAAAATTGTCAATCCTGACCAGCTTCACAAGCAAACCCTGCAAATTCAAATCGAGTTCTCCTTCGGGCGCTATCCTTATCCTCCCTTTGGGCACTTCATGCCAAGATCTGGACGAGAATCTTGAGAACGATTTTTCCAAGTTAGCGGAGCGACATGCACTCGAATGGTCACGATTCGCTCGCCGAAATTCTCTCTATCTGATTACCGGATTCTACAAAACCCGTTCCTGGCATCTTGCTTCATTCTGTAATGTCAGACCGACCGGACAAGTCCTTTTAGAACGCAATAATGCTGGTGGTCTTACCTGGGATACCAGATGCGATTTTCGCCAGAGCCATGAAGGAAACTCTAACGAAAATCAAGCAGTGTTTATATCAGGATTCAAGATCGAAGTCAGGGACTGGGACAACCATGTCGTAGTCCAGAAGCCATTACCGCACTCGAGAACCATGTGGTCTGAGCTCATATTTCTTGTAATGTCCCTGGTCGGCCCTTTAATTTTCGTTTGGATTTGGATGTCTTCGAGAATTATACCCGTACTCAGAGATCAAGATACACAACAGAGTGTGAGAGAGAACCCGAGCATCCAAGGAAACCATGTTCCCGCACAATCACAAGTAAGCCCATTTCCTACAGCGAAGACCTACGGTGACATGATTCCTCAGCCTTTTCATCCTTCTAACATCATCAACCGTTACCTGCTGGATAAGGTTTGGATCGTGAACTGTTGCATACAAATTTTTGCTAAATTTTACCACAAGAACCCCGGGGTTCAGGTGGCTATCACTCAAGATAGTAGGTGGCTGAGCATGATTAAAAAGGTCGCTTATAGCGTTGCTATTTATTTGTTGCTTATCGATATCTCACAGAATGAGTTATCCTTCGAGGACATGATGGAAGAACTATTTCGGACATTCTTGAGAGAGAATTATTCTGATGAAAGTTTTAACAGTATGCGTTCCATTCCGATAACTATTGACTCAATACTAATGTCCATCAGATGTGGTTATTTGCGGAGAAAGACGTGGGTTTTTATCACATTGTGACCCGGAATGTGTACCGAGTGACGTCGAGAGCAGTGGTCTCGACTCCGACTGTGACGGCTGTAACGATTTGCACAAATCAACATTCTCTCCCAAGACATTCTATGTTTCTGCCGTTTTTCAGGCCGTCCACCGGCGGAAGTTTGTTATCGCACGTGGGTCGTACCTGTTTGATCATTTTGAGAGGACGCTGTACATCTACATCACAGGTATGCGGATAGAGAACATCATCCATCGTCTCAGACGCATGCCCGTTGGTTTTTACATCGTTGTTGAGTTTGAAGGCATAAAAAATAAAACTAAATGCAAGCGAGACTCACTCTGCGATAACGTCGTTGAATGGAACGACGAGATCATACTGTTTGTGATTCATTTTCACATTTACCCTCCAATTCTTACCATTGCCTTTGATTAGACATGTGGACCCAACGGCCCACATCCAGTTCTCGATCATAGCTTCTTTCGAGTTTGAGCCGATGCTTGGAAACGGACAAGTTCTCTGCATGTTAGGAACAAGGGTCCACGAACTGGCGGATGGAGAAACTACGCACCGTACGCAACATCTTATTGTCATAGAAACACTTAATCAACATTAATGCAGTTGTATCCCCTATGAAAGAAGAGGACGAAGAGTGTATCTCCTGTCCTTCGCTCCTTATCACCCTCGAAGAACGATGTCCCGATTCTTTCGCTAAATTTGGCGACGAAAAAAGCCACGTAAGAGTATTTCTCTTTGTATTATCTACTGGTTTTTTCTCACATATGCTCAGTTGGGGTTCAATGATTGTCCAAGCATTTCAGCGGAGGCAACAGATCGAGGACACGGCGCACTTCTTCGGTATCACAGGGGCGAAGGGATAGAAAAGTTGAAAGAATCCATCGAATCCTTCAAACTCGCGCTAATTCATTGTCCTCTGGATCACGAATGCCATGCTGTCGCGCTATTCGACCATGCTACGGCAAACCTCATAAGCTCTCAGGCTCGGGGCTCTGTACCTGATCTCGAAGTTTCCATTCATTCCTACCGCGGTGCGTTGGCGATGCGCACAGGTCGACACCCAGATCGACCAGGGACGCTGTTACACCTCGCTCAGGCTCTCTTGGTCTATTGTGGAAAGCTACATTACCAAGCATCACTCGCGATTGAGATTAGCAAGCTTGCCACTGAGACCCAGCAGCTTTGTTCAGAAGCCAACTACGAACATAGTGCTGCGGATCTCGTGCTCCAAACCCTCAAACAATACTGCGTCTTAACATCCGGAAAGCTGATTGAGCTCGACGAATGGACGCAGAGGGCGGACTGGTCTTCTCGAATGCCTTCACATTGCCACGTTGAACGACTTGGCTGGTTGATCAACTCTGGTATTGCGCTTCGCAAACGTTTCGAGATAGCTGGCGACTTTGATGATCTTGACAAGTCGATTTCGTTGATGGAGGAAGCTTCGAAGTTTATCCCGGATGCACATTTCCAAAAGGCCAGGACACTTGCCTCCATAGGTGACGCATTGTGCGTCCGTTTTTCACAACGTGGTGATGTTGCCGACCTTAACAAATCGGTTTCAATAATCGAGGAAGCTAGGAAGCTCACCACCGACACTCATTTTGACAAATTCTGGGTTCTGACCTCCCTTTCCTGTACCCTTCGCATGCGTTTCGTACGGTGTGGCGAACCGGTTCATCTTGACGATTCAATTGCCATGGCCGAGGAAGCTGTGCGACTCGTCCCTGACGGACATTTTGAAAAGCCCTACGTTTTCGTTTCACTTGGTCGCGCACTCCATCTACGCTTTGCAAGCTACGGCGATGTAGCTGACCTCGACCGCTCGATCTTTGTACTCGAGGAAGCCATCCAACTCGTTCCAGACGACTCTTTTGACAAACACAGCATACTTGCCTATATCAGCGATGCTATCCGTGTCCGCTTTATACAACGCGGAAAGCCCGTTGACCTCCACAGCTCAATCGATACAATAGAGGAAGCTATTGAAGTCGCGCCTGCCCGACATTTTGAAAAGCCCTGTATGCTTGCATCCCTTGGAGATGCATTCCTTCTGCGCTTTATTCATCGTGATGATGTAGCGGACCTCAACGGTTCAATCTCCATGTTTGAGGAAGCGCTGGAACTGGTCCCAGTTGGACATCAAGATAATCCTCGGATACTTGCTTCCCTCGGAGGGGCACTTCGCGTCCGCTTTGTTCGTGACGGTGTCCCAGCTGATCTTGCAAGATCAATCTACACGATTGCGGAGGCTGTTAAACTTGTTCCAGAGGGCCATTTCGATTGGCCTTGGATGCTCGCCTCCCTCGGCGACACATGTCGTCTCCGTTACCTGCACGGTGGCCTCATCTCTGACCTCGATGAGTCGATTTCCCTCATTGATAACGCCCTAAAACGCGTCCCGGATGGCTATTTTGCCAAGCCTCAGATGTTCGCCTACCTTGGTGGAGCACACCGTCTCCGCATTTCACGCAGTCATTATCATGACTATATTCAAATCACGCCGATTTCCTTGCTCGAAGAAGCCATGAAACTCGTACCAGATGGCCACGTCGACAGGCCGTGGATTCTCGCCTCCCTCATTAATTCACACCGTGCAAGTTTCTCATGTGATCATGGCAGCACAAACCTTTCCAAGTTGATTTCCGTGCTCGAGAAAACAATTCAGTTCGTGCAAGATGGTCACTTTGACAAACCGTGGATGCTCACTTCCCTCGGTGGTGCACTCCGGGTGGGTTTCAACCATTTCGGCGATGTCTCTGACATCCACCGCTCGGTCACCCTGATGGAAGAAGCTGTGAAACTCGCCCCTGAGGGGCATTTAGACAAGATCTGGATACTTAGCTCGCTGGACGAGGCACACCGTCTCTTATGCATGTCGCACGAAGACCATCAAGGTGGATAGTTTAGATACCGTCATTGAAGAATTGCTGAATTTGCCCTACCTCATGAGGATCATGCAGTCCAATAGTAGAGACGGTAGCCAATCCGGGTCGCCAACTCTTATGAAATTGAGTCTACTGTAAAAAAGATTCAACACAATTGTTTATTGTTTTATTCGATTGAGTAGGGCCTCATCATGCAACATTGACCTTGCGTACCTCCAGTAAGTTAGCGAGTTTCATGAGACCCACTAAAGTCGCCAAGTACAACAACTCTTGGCAGACCTTTCTCGGCTCAAAGGTCTTTTAGAACAACCATGTTTATCAGTACAGCCGTTTCTCGTGGTAGCATCAGATCGATCCTATGGCCATAATGAAGCGGTGAGGTAAATCGCGGTCGGTCTGAGAAAGATACCGGACGCTCTATCGTCAGTCGCTTGAGTGAGAACGGAGCATTAATGTGCCGCCGAATGCCTCAGTTGTTTCTGGAATAATGGATGAAGAGAGAAGCGTCAAGAGAGTTGTATTGATAGAAAGGAAATAAAATTGACCTAGTGATCCCTGTGGCATGGTGCACATTGTTGTACACCAAGCTCAATTTCTCTAGTTCACTCTTGTACGGCTTCTGAAAAGTTGGAGGAATGAAAGTGTGCGTAGCGTGGTCACACGGCAATATCCGAATTTGGCAGCGTAGTGAGCGGGTGTCCAACTCTGACTTGTACTTATACCCCACCAGATCCGCGACCTCCTCCCGCTCGACTCCTTCCCAATCTGCGACCACCAAATACACGGCCTGTTTCTCGCCATGTCCCTTAGCACCCTCCCGTATGATCTTCTCTTCAACATCGCCCAATATCTCACCATCGACGACATCCACCATCTACAAGCGGTGAGTGTACATCATGACATCTACACGTCATTCACTCGGACCCTGTCTTCGCCGACAGGCCTGTAAATCCCTTCGAACGTTTACGCTCACTCGACCCGTCTACCGTGCGCTTGCACATGGCCTACTTGCTCGCTCCCGGCCCTTGCCTCTTGCTGCCTTCCAGCGCCTCTCGGATCTCTCGACCCAAAAACTCATCAAGGCGGTCGACAGAGCCCATGGTTTTGAAAGGGCTTGGAGAGTCCGTGCACCCCGCCCCGCTCGGTCCCACTTTACATTGTCTCCGTCCACCTCCAGCAAACCCAATCAGTGGTACACAAAAATATCTGCCCCGCCAAACGAAGAGATCGATTGGCTATCTCCGATAACGTCTTCATATACCCTTTGCGCAACCAAGAGCGGTCGCGTCATTTGCTGGGACGTTGCACGTGATGTTTGCCTGGCGGAATGGGATCCGCGGACGCTTTCCGTGCAGCGTAGCAACAGTGAGCGTTCTTCCAAGGATAACAATAAAGCGGGCCGGCGGCGGCTGAGAGAGGACGGTGACGACAACGACGATGATCGAGAGGAGGTGGACGCCGATAAAAAGTGGGAATTATGGAAATGCCGCGTCGAATTTGAGGAACGTGCAGTATACTTTACGATGGCCAGGGTCCTCGAAGGATCGTGAGTGTCTTGGCTCACCTCTCATCTATCGCTCTCATTTGATTCGATAGCTACGATGACAACAGAGTAATGGAATTCGTTCTCATGAAACTCGCGTTTCCGCCCGAAACGCGAGACTATCAGTCTCCATTATCACAAACCTTGTCTTTCACTTCGGAACCTCTCTGCTGCTCTCCTTCCAAGAGCCCAGCTAACTCCCCTCCACCTTCGTCGCAGGCATCATCCCCGCAAGATTCGACCCTCTATGCATCCGCTACGGCTGCAGATTCCACATGCTCTACACGTTCACCCTTATCCACGCGGACTGCCTCACCCCTCTCCGATTACGCAGAGTGTTGTCGAGATCCGTCCACGCATTATAAATGCGCCTGTACAGGTACCCCAAGTCAATTTATGAGCATTCGAGGCTGTTCACGCGCAAGTACGCTTCTTGAAATGCCTTCACAACAACCTATACTCGACCAAAAACCTGTCTTCTTTCCATTGACGTCCTTTCATACGACCGGCGTGGTGATGAATGTTTTCTTGTTGGACCCACCACGTCGCCTGCTAAGTGCCTTTGTATGGGTGGCAAGCAGTAACACTATCGGTAAGCAAAGCAAAAGCACGACGGGAATGTGCGCGCTGATGACCTTCTAGGGTTATATGTATTGCTCGATTGGGTTAAAGACGAGTATGTATTCGTGGATACTGGTGTTGGTTGCGTAAGTACCGCCTTTCGTGGTTGCCCTGTGCGACGGTTCATCATGAGCTGTTCGATTACACCTGTAGCGGTATGAGTATATCTGACGCGGAAACCGACTTTCTAGCTCATCTCTTCAAATTGGTCTTGCATCCTACACGAAGATCAAATTGTGATTCACTCGGAAGAAGCGGAGGCTGCATATCAACACTTTTACCCGCTCAACGTCCTCCGCAAGTTTGTCAAATCACGCAGGCCCAGTCTTCTCGCGATCCCGAACCAAGATCCCGAATCGGCACCTCATGATCTACTACAAAAGATTTTGCGTGACGACTTGCCCGCGATTTCGATTCGACTGTCGCCTATGAGATCGATATCGAAAAAGTTTGTCTTTCCGATCGTTCGCTCCAGTCCTGTCGGGGTTTTGGATCGCAGTGTCACCACTGAGCAGGATGCTGACGATGACACGCCTGATCCTGGCCCGTCGTCTATCACTACAGTGAAACAGCCGCTCGAAGAAGTGGGCGAGCAAGGCGCGCCCTTTGACGATGGCTCAGAGTTTAGCACTGAAGATGATGACGATGGGTGGTCACAGGAAGCCGTGGCGGAGAGTTTAAGATACAAGGGCAAGGGAAGAGCTGACAGCGAAGAGGACAATGACGATGAACCAAGCCCGTCGTCGACGAGAACGAGCGACAAGGGCAAGATGCGGGAAGCAGACATCAAACCGCAACCAAACGGAGAAACGTCTCAGGCGGGGCCTCCATCATCGTCACATTTGGATTCGTCTCACACTACCCATTCGCCTTCGAGCCCACCAACGGTCGCGCCGTCCGCCACACCATACCTCGCGCTTGTACCGCCGCCGCCTGCCCCAAATCCGTACCCTTTTCCACCTTGGTATCCCGAGTCTGCCCATTTCGTTCGACAATGGTGGCCTACGTTACCCGGCGTCCCTCGACTCAGCTGTACGGTTGTTCTTCTCGCATCGCACGATCCCCGGACTCATCGTACGCGGTTTGTGCTCGCCCAACACTACTTTCGCGTTCCGATTGTCTGCGAACCCACACCTTCGACGTCCGGCGGATCCGCCTCTGACGGCGAGACAAGCGGGGATGACGATGGAAACAGGGACGGGGATGATGACGAGATGCTACATCTATGGTATGTCTCGACACCCTTTGAAGTCGTCTGTGTGCTCGACGGGGCAACGGAGAACGACGATGACGAAGAGACGACCGATCGTCCACGTCCATTGGTGGCTGTCGATTTCGGACACGCCGTCTGGATCGAGTACAAGGGGGAGCCAGGGGGCGTGTTTGGGGTGGACGCCTCGCGGCTGGTCGGGCATCCGTCGTTTTCGGATAGTGAGGACGAGGTGGAAGAAGACGAGCTGTTTGGGAACATGTCGGATGATGGGAGTGTGTCTGCCACGTCGGCGTCTGCTTCGGCGTCGAATGGCCGTGGCGGGCGACGTCGGGGACATGCACACGGACAGGATCCATCGGGGCGTTCGGGGAGTGAGCCAACGAACCCGCACGAGGGCGATGGCACGATTTATGATCCGCGACGGCACCGCGTACCCAAGTGTTTGCGTTTTGTCACCTTTCCGCCCGTTTACACCGCGGTGGATCCATGCCGAGAGGACCGGGAACAGGGCAAGGACGTGGACAAGGGGAAGAGCAAGGAGGGGAGAGCCAGTCCGATGACGTCTGGGATCGGAGGACGTGCGTGGCGCGAGGAGGCCGTCGTGCGAACGCTGGAGATTCCGGACGAGTTGGATTTGGACGGGGTCGAGACGATCAATATCGATCAGAGTCAAGGGGCGGTGATTTTATCGGTCAAGGAGGGCAAGATTTTTATTCTGAGGTATGAGTGAGTGCGGACAAGGGATGCTGGGTGCGACGTTGGCCGGGTCGATATCGCGGCTGTTGTACGTCGATGTGTATATTTTCTTTACACTATCCTAATGGGCATGAGGGCATTGTTGCCTCGTTGCCTGTCATTATTGTATCATGCTGTGGTAGTGTGCCTTGATAAGTTACTTTACGCCTTTGCCCCCTCAACGCGGCCAACCACGATTGGCGGGAAGCACACAGACCAGGCTTCATGTGTGTGACTTGGCTAAACGGGTTTGCTTGCAGGTGACCACCCGTCCTCCTCGAGGCCACTACGAGGTGCGTCGTGCCATCCAGCTGCGCAAAGGCAACGTTGTCTGCCTCTTGATCTCTTACCTCGGCCTGCTTTTGTTGCCCTCTATCCATCCACTATCACCAGCACCAACGTCTTGATTATCATTCTCATCGCAGCACCTCCATTCTGATTCCATCTCCACCCTCGCACACCATGTTCGGTTTCCTGAGCGGCAACAACAACAGCGGGCCCGCAGCCCCAAAGCGTACCAGCTCATCCAAGGCCCCGCCCATCCCATCCAAGTTGACACCCACGACAGCCCTCTCCACTGACAACACGTCGTCGTACCCACCACCCGGGGGAACCAAACCCACCTCGTCCTCATCTTCCTCATCCTCCTCTCCCGGTCGCCCCGGTACACTCAAACCCACACCGGTCCCATCCAAACTGACGGCAACGACCGTCCCAGCCGACTACGACGTCGTCGGATCCTACCCTCGTCAAGCGGTCCCTCGAACGACCTCGCTCTCCTCGCATACGCCCCCCGAACGCGCGAGCACGTTCAAGACGGCGCCTCTCCCGTCGAAACTGACGACGGCGACATCACCGACCGACTATGCCGGCGGCAACGGACTCGGGCGTGAGGCGTCGGCGTACCCACCTCCGACGGGCGTGACGACCCAGTCCGCGGCGTCGTCGTACGAGGGGCAGTGGGAACATGTGCCCAACGGGCCATCGTCGGGATCGGATGGGGATTCGGACGCGACCACGTTTGAGCGCGTTAGTTTTAGTCAGGCAGAGGTCAGCGGGGATCGGCCACGTGGTGGAAGTGGGTTGCAGTCGCCCCCGCGGTTGACGACGGCATCTGCATCTGCCAAGTGGCAAGAGGAGCGAGAGAAGCTCCGTCAACAGATCGACGCGGCGGTGGCTGCACAGCGTCAGGCAGAAAGTGATCGCGATCGGTGGGAACGCAAGGTGATGGAGATCAGGTCGAGTACGCGTTCTGACAGGGAAAAGGACAAGGAGAAAGACAAGGAGAGGGTAGAGGCGCTCAAGGCGGAAAACCAAAAGCTCAGTGCGATGATAAAGCAACAGGGGCAGCAACTTGATGTGGCACGTGAAGAGACGAAGCACGAATGCGCCGTGCGGCAGTCCGAGGTAGAGCGAACTGCACAAGAACTGAGCGCTGCGCATGGGGCACACAAGAAAGAAGTGGAGGCGATGAAAGCAAGCCTGCAGGAACACATGCAACGGGTGGAATACCTGGCCATCGATCGCGACCGCACACGGAAGGAGAAAGAGTCTATCGAAGGGAGTCTTGGCGCGGAGATGGAGCAACTCAGGACGACGCACGGCAGAGAGTCTGAGAAGTTCAAAGCGGCGCTCGAGGAGGTGAACAAAGACCGCTTTCGGGCGCATTCGGAATTACGCAAAGCCAAAATATCCTTCGACGCACTCAGTCTTAAACAAGAAGAATGCCTACGTGAGAACGACGCGCTTCGCCGTGAGCTTTCAAATGCAAAGGAATCTACCAGGACGATCGACGAGCTCAAGCAACGCCTGGATATGCAAGGAAAGGCACTTTTGAGTGCGCGAGAGGAATCGTCGGCGTTGAAGAGAGAATTTCGTCAAGTCTCGACGCTCCTCGAAGACCGTACCTCGGAGCTCAAGGGTGCGCAGAGTTTCCTCACCACAGCCGACGCCTTTTCTGGTGTTGAAGTCACCAACACCCTTCAGAGGCTCAACGCAGAGGTACTTCAAAGCACGGCATTCATGGCAGAGTCCATGGTCGAATTGTTCTTCCACGAGAGGACGGTGCGAGTATCCAAGACAGACGAGCAACTAGCAGCTTGCAAACGCGCATCGCCTGCGATCGGGGGAGCCATCGTCCATTTCCTTGGCACAAAACAGCATAAAGAAGATCCCATCCTGATCCAGATTGCTTTCCAGGCGTATCTGACATACCGCCTGTGTTGGATCGCCCGCGCTTGGATCATCGGCGGAGACGAAGAGCACAACAAGTTCATCGATGGCATCTACCATAGCGTGCAAGAAAAGGGTGAGTGCTCACTCTTCCAATCACGAGTTCCGCCATACCAATCCGGTATTTAGAGGCACAGGCGATCGCCGGTCGGTGGCGTGCCCTCACGCGTGCGCACGTCCCATCGACGTCGTTTGACGAGACACAACTCGCGTTCCAAATCTCGACCAAGATGATTTCGGGTCTGAGCGACATCCTCCTCACTACTGGATGTAACGCGCCCAAAGCGGATATTGCCGCAGCGCTGTCTTCAAAGTTTGTAGAGAAGCTCTCCTTCCTGATCTCGTTGGCCATGCGCGTAAACAAGATTGTCGGGGAGGACGTGACATCGGGCGATTTTGAAGTGCTGGCGATTTCGCCGGCGACGGC
>JBBPTS010000052.1:44268-57129 GCA_038094235.1 Fistulinella staudtii | reverse complement strand
CGATGCGGAGGTCCCTGGGGCCATATAGGACAGCTGCACGTTGGGTGAGGCGTTGAGCGGGAGACATGGGGACGAGGGATGGGTGCAAGGATGGCGAGGCAGACACATTCAGATACTTGTCTTATAGGGTCTGGAGAAGTAGCGATCTCGTGAGTAGACTCGCCGGGACAAAATTACGGACAGTTCAAACGGGCCATCTTAGATTTGAACTCGGACCGATTCCCGAATCGTATCAAACGCACGATGACATAAACCTGTCACAGTGTGTCACGTGTCATTCTGCTTCTTCTCGCCAACGCCCGATTTCAACTCTTCAAATTTATTGTTCCCCGTTTTAGATCTTCTACGGACAGTTCCGCGTCCGAACCCACCTTTTTTTCTCCATTTTTTGTCGTTATTTTCATCATAAATCATATATGTCACCCCCCGGAACAGCCGGACCTGTGCCGATCAGCGGGGTAGATCACACCGGGTCTGCAGCTGTCAGTCTGCAGCGCAGCAAACCAAATCGCCATGAATTTAAGCACGCCTTCCCGGTGCGACTCTCTCTCTCCTCGCCTCATGGATCCCACACCAGACGTCCCGTCCCCCACACTCTTCGACCTTTCCGGCAGGCATATTTTGATCACCGGGGCCACTAGGGGTAACGTACTTATTGTGCTGTGCAATATCCCATTAACCATCCCTTATGCAATCCGACATGCCCCTGATCCGGGCCCGTTCTATTAATCTATAGGCATTGGCGCTGCATGCGCCATTGCATTGGCCCAGGCCGGGGCTTCTATCTGCCTAGTCCAGAGACCATCCCCGCCGGGCGCTGAGCCGAACACTGATACCGCAGACACCATACGTGCACTTGGCGTTAAACCCAAGATCGTCTATTGTGACCTAGCCGATTTGAACCAAGTCCGACTTCTCTTCCAAAAGGCGCTCGACGTCATGGACGGAAACATTCACGTCCTCGTCAACTGTGCAGGTATACAGCGGAGGTCTCCGAGCGTCAGCTTCTCAGAGAACGACTGGGACGATGTTCGTCATCTCTTTTACTTCGGCTCCCCCTTTCAATTCCGCTTTCCTGCCTGTCATCTATCCATATCTTTGTGCCACATTTTCATTACTACGCTTCTTAGGTTCTCAATATCAACCTTAAAGCGGCTTGGCTACTTTCACAGGCAGCCGGCCGTCACATGGTCCCCCTTCGGAGGGGAAAGATCATCAACTTCTGTTCCCTCTTGACCTTTCAAGGTGGTCTCACTGTCCCGGCGTATGCCTCTGCGAAAGGCGCTCTCGGTCAACTCACCAAAGCTCTCAACAACGAATGGAGCCAACACAATGTCCAGGTTAATGGCATATGCCCAGGCTACATTACCACAGACATGTGAGTTATCTTTGGCATCGCTGTCTATACAGCGGACTTGGAGATGGATATAGCCTCCTGGCATCCCGCTGTCCCAGATTTTCACAAATCACGGAATTGGGGTTATCAAACCGGAACACATCCTTGCTTGTCATTGGGGCATGGGGTTGGCTCAATTGCTCTCCGCTAATTTCCTTTCCCTTCCTAGGAATGAACGCCTCTTGGCAGACGAAACGCGGTTCAGGCAGATCTCGGAGCGAATTCCGGCCGGAAGATGGGGCGATCCCAAAGATTTCGCGGGGCCCGTGGTTTTTCTCGCGAGCAGTGCGAGCCAGTATGTCTGTGGAGAGTTACTAGTGGTGGACGGCGTAAGTTTATTCCATTGATCTCACTCCGACGACAAATAGCAACGATCATGATGAATTATCAGGGATGGATGGGCCGATGATCTGGTGATATTCACCACAACTGTTCTTTGTGAAAACAATTAGCTGCGGGCATGATGATACATACTCAATAAACACGATTCCTGCGATGCTCTACTTGACGTACATGGTCTTATCGTTAGTTTGGAGGGTCAGATGGCCAAAAAATCAAATTGCCCAAATGAAGGGATAGGCCATTTACCGATAATGGTCTAGTTCAGGGTGAGCAAAGCCACAATGTCTTTTGTTTGGTTCAACCGCTCAAATCGGTCATCGACCCTCAGTGGTTCGAGTCCTCTTGAGCTTGGAGGCTTCCTAGTCTGCTTTTGAGTGCTTACCATACTTCTGGGTGGGTCATGGGTCTTTTAGCACGGGCCGCACGTTCCGGGTGAGGAAAACCGTAATGACGATTGCACATGGGCCGCAGGAAACCGACGGCAATGCCGATCATGGAATAAACGGACCGAACAGCTCAGCCAGGTAACCTCACAGTGGCGTTGTCAATCGAGCAACTATGTACCCAGTCCTCTCAGCCGCTTCAAATAACGAGTTCCCCGTGCGGCCTTCTGCCCGCATCCAGGCGTGTTTACACACCACCAGTTGCTTCTCGCGTAGTTCCATACTCGCCCGTCTGGATCGATTTTGATCGGGCAGTGCCAGCCGCATGTTTCTCCGAAGTGGTATTAGCGAAATAAGTGGCTTATGATGGCCACGACATAGTCGCAGCAGCAGACTAGCGAGCACCGTGCCCAAAGAACCTCCTTCCAAAGTGGGACCATGTTGCTTGCCCGCCCTTTGAATGGAGATGATCGAGCCCCGTAACCATTGGATTGGCCGCCGTTCAAGAACAAGTGAAAAAAGGACAAGAACTCGGAGTATTTAGAGACGGAGAGAAGATGCGGCCAATAAAAAAGGTGCGAGTCCGTCGTGGGTGCGTCATATACATATTGTATTTCTTGGTCTAGCGCGGCGGGACTCGGACAGTAGTGCCGGTGGGAATCGGGGTATGAAGGACCGCATGGAGCGCGATATCAAAAGGCGGCCTACCGTGTTCGGCCCACCAGCGAGAAATTGGGGTGGTCCATACGCAGGATGTATTCCCGGTTAACGGCTGCAACAATGTGACTATACCCGGTAAAACCTCTGGCGTTTGGTTATCCGACATAGTGTGCGGCTAGCGATGACTTTTTGTATAAATAGTTTGGCTTTAATCAGCAGGCGCTATCGTGAGTAAGTTAAATAAACTGCTATTTCTCATACAATGAGTGGACCTTCGCTCGAATGGAATGGAACCATCAAAGTTTGACGGGGTCGTTCGCAATTTCGGATTGGTTCTTGGAGGTACACGTGTTTGTAACGACGCCCGCCATCGCCTGAAGGGTTGTGCTAATCATGTGGACCCGCCGCATCGATGGGTTCACTTACATTAGCATATGCACTAAAAGCTCGTCAATGGTATGCTTCAGAAGGTAGCTGCCAAGCGAAAAGAATGGAAATGGCCGCGGGGATGTGCAACGATACGTGAAGTCGCGAAAGGGTGTGGAAAACGGTCATGGGGCGACTGACAGCGCAAACATGGGCTGGGAATCCAAGCCCGAGCTGAGTTGTGATGGGCAGGCCAATTGCCCCCACCGAACACGGGCGGCGAACGTCCGGAAGGCCCTCATCCAGGTGACCCTTGGCACTTTTTCTCCTTTCCTGAATGGAAGCTGGACAAATGACCGCCACCTTCGCGAATGTGCGTGACAGTCATTTTGACATGATATGGTAATGGGTGGTTTTGCCATCGAGCCTGTTTGTCGTTGAGAGAACTTTATTTCTCCTGGATGGCCTGCACCATGTGCGGTCTGACCCTCGTTCTGCGAAGATTGAGCGGGTACCGCGTGACTGATTTATAGCGCCGTAGGAGGAGATAGTGTGTGTTCTCAGGTAGCATTTGGATGACCCGAAAAACGCGCCACATGGCGTGAGCGTTATCCGACGTCGTACCGACACAGCAGCGGATCGTGCGTAAGTGCTCCGGTGGGCTAATAAGTAAGTAATAAGAAGTTCGAGCAAGTGGCGCATCGCATCGCATTGCATGTACGTATAAACGCGACGAGGTACTGGCAGAGAATCATCAACTAAGAAATCAACGACGAGTATATCACTGTCACCCCCCTGCCTTCCGTTTGGGAATACCGCGGCTGTGTCATAATCGTACTACTCTGTTCTCTAGGCAAGGAGATTGCCAGTCCACTACCACACGAGATTGGCAAGTCTTGCCCTGTCGCTAGGAAACTCTAACGCCCGCTCCTGGCTGATCCACGTTGCAAGATAGGCGGTCCTTTGGAAAGAACTAGCCAAGTTGGGCCATCGACGTCAAAGCTTCGCTCCGTGCTGCCCGAACAAGACGGTAAGACAGATCCGGGTCATTGCTTGATACGCCGAGCGGAAATGACTCGAGGTACGTTCATTTTAGAGAATCAAGATGGATGCCTAGAACAAGATGCTACTCACAAACAACGGGCAGGAAACTCCATTTCATCTCATCTTCCATCCCTCTTCTGAGAATCAACGCCACGCTACGTCTGGTGGCGGCCAAAACCGTGACTTTGGGAACGGACCGTCAGCCAACCGTTCGATGCAGGGGCACGCTCAACCCTGGCCCTTGCCAATAGAAGATGGTTTCTCGCACTTCTCCGTTATCGAGGTCATGGATTTGTCCGATAGTTAGGTCAACGTTTTCAACGATAACGCAGGGTTGATTGTGGTGAGATTCCCTTGATGAGCATACTTAACTTCAAAGGCCCTCATATTGGTCGACAAGGTTTATGCATTAATTCTAATGCCATCACGTGTTCCTGCTTGATGTATGGTCGGGATATTAGGGTTCAATGACAGGGAAATAATGTGGAGAGTGACTCAGTGGCTCCTAGGCGGACCGGTTGCCAGGCAGTCCCCGGGCCGGTAGCAGAACATAGGCGTTTCACGAGGCGTTGAATGCCATGCGGAAGAGCCGGCGAAGCAGACCTTTTCGTAAGCATTTTAGGCTTGTCAGATGGTACGTGATCAAGTGTCACCTTGTCCCTGCGCCACTACGTCGCCGAGGCATGTTTCTCCCTCAGCCCATCGCCTGTTCCCTGGGAGACTCTCGTCCCACAATGACAACTTGCTACGTCTGACATGCTTCCCTGTCCGGTTGCGATCGAGCCTCGACATGGAAATTAGTGGTCAGCACGAAACCTCCGATACTTTGTCTGGATACCCGTCTACGTGTTTACTTCTCTATGGGGCTAGCTTCGCTGACTCGAGTTTCCCGACTCGTAGGAAGGGTTGCCTAGCGTTTCATTCACTACACTTGAGACCCGGTTACCGAGATCTTGGGCACGTTTCCGCATCGATCCTCGAGGGAGGTACTTTCCATATGGGTTCATGTGCTCCCCATGTCGCTTGTCACACGTAATTCAACAGTTTCAAGACGATCAAGTATTTACACGCTCCCAGTTGCGTTTGAGTGAGCTCATGTTTCTCATGTGGTCGTAATGTTTTGGCTATTCCAAGACATCATGGTTGAGCGACCCTCGGCCATCCCCCTGAAAGGTTCACCAACTGCGGCACGGTATGTTCCCAAGATTTTTTTATACCAAACTATCGAATTTGACTTCGATATCAACTCTCTTTTATCGGCGTTGATACATCTTTGTGGCTCTATCTTTCCTTTCTCTGATCGATCAGGTTTGGACCTGATCGAAACGTAACTAGGAATGGCCCTCGCAGGAGGTTGATTTGCCCTTCCCACATGATTCGGACGTTCTCGCCTGGCTTATCTTCAAACTCCAGTACGTGGGTTGTCCCCTTTGTACGTCTCTTCCATGCTGTACTTCTCCCGGTGCGATTTAGTCGGCTCAAGTATGTAATCCCGAGAGGGTAGTGGGTTGAACTTGTAAGTTCACGCTTCCCACTCGCCCTCGTTTCATGCGCACTCTCCTTTCAGTTCTCCAGGATGTGCCGGGATTCTTGACAGTCTCTCTAATAGCGCTGAATATTTGGCCCTATTTTTGAGATGAGACTTCATCAGGGCCATCACGTGGTAATCAGTGCTTTCCGAGTCGACCGTTACACAACTGGGAGACGAATTCTGCTGCCAGTGTGATTTACTTGTGCGATAAAAACCATCTCTATCGCTCAGAACGATGCTGCGCTTTATCATGATTAGGGATCTCGTTGCCTTGCTATTTAAAGGCTTTTGATACCGAACTACGAACCTCATGGTTGCATTTGTGTGATGAGTCACGTTGATGGGGAGCGCCCCGAGCGGGGTTTGGGGTCCTCTTACTATTCCATAGGGCCTGCAAGTCCCAACGCTATGATTCCGGGGTGCGTTGGAGACATGGGCTGTTCTCCAGTCGGCAAGTCAGCCTTGATAAAGTGGCGGGGATGTGCGTCGCTCTGACTCTGCGGGTCGCTCTGACTCTGCGGGATGAATCGATGACGACAGCGGCGACTAAGTTAGCAAGCGGGATGATCGGTTCCGGGGTCCAGTCGCTCATTCGACGGAGTCAGAGCCTTTGGTTCGCGTATATCTTGTTGGCACCGCGTCTGTGTCGAAGACCGTCAACGTTCATCTGCCAGCTCATTTCTGGTCTCTTGGGCAATGCCTCAATACCAGCTGCCAATCACTGCTTTTCTAGCAGCGACTGGTCTTGGGAGCATCCTCATCTTGTGTCTCTCCAGACCCCGGCGTCCAAAAGTTCAACTTCCCACCTCTGGCGAACAGGACGAGCCCCTCCTTCGTGATCCTTTCGACGTTACGCGCCCAGAGGACTTTGTCGATGGCTATCCAATCAACGAAGTAGCATTCTGGAATAAGGCACGCTTCTACCAAACGGCCCAGTTTCGTCTGCTCATCTCCGTTCCCATACAGGTTCGCCTCTGGAAGTTATTGGTTTCTGTGCTACTCGCGGTGATCCTCGTCCTCCAGTCTATATGTTTAGGATGGATATTTTCTTCTGGAGAGGATGTCAATAATTTGACATACGCCCTCCACGTCGCGTACGCCCTTTATCTCACCGCGCTCGCTCTGCGCTCCGTCTATCAGAATGCAGTCGAACCGCATTCCGAGTCCATAATTCATCTCGCGGTATTGACTTCTCTACCAACCGCACTCCTCTTTACTTCCGCTATCTTACCGACCTCCCAGCCCATCAGCATGTCCCTACTCCACACTTTCCCATTCTTTCGTGGAGTTTGGTACACGGTTCTCGTCCTCTATTTCGTCATCACTGTCGTTCTGATTACGATTCCCATGGGTCCTGATCTGCACTATCCGTCCGAGACCCTCTACTCTGAGAAAGTCATCAAAGCCACAACGAATCAGGACGAGAACAACGTCTGCGGCGTTGTCGGAGCGTCTATCTTCGACTACATGCTATTCAACTATTCCACCAAGGTAGTCATGCTTGGCTATACGTCACAGTCTCTAGAAATTGGTGACCTGCCAGTTGTTCCCGCCGACATGCGAGGTACCCATCTGTACGCTGCCATGCGGCGCACCATACGAAATATCAAGTGGAATCTCCGTTGGTGGCGACCCCCTATTGGATCCGGCTGGCAACTCGCGTACAGGCTTCTCAGAGTCAATTCTTTAGCCCTTATTGCGTTGGTTTCGTTGGCCGCCGTGTCTGCTGTCCTTTTCTACACACCACCATTGTTCCTCAGACGTCTGGTCGTGTACCTAGAGTCGGATCCCAACCGGGAGGATCGTAGCTGGGGGTGGTTCTATCTTACAGGCATGATTGTTTCGACAGCAGTGGTGGATATTGGTAAGAGATGTCCACGAAGCCATAACGAGGCATTGGTTACTGACAGTCCTGTCAAGTCAGCGGACAGCTTTGGTCAATTGCTACAACCAACGTCCAAGTCCGTTTGAGAATCCAACTAAATACGATTCTGTTCGGCAAGACTCTTGTGCGGAAAGATGTTGCTTCATCTTCTGGTGCGGTAGACTCGTCCAAGGATGGCGACAAGAATAAAAGCAAAGATGAGGACGACGACGAAAATAACTTTTCAAGTAAGGCACAGATTATGACGCTTATGACGACAGACGTCGATCGCGTCAGTGACTTCTCGTGGCACATGTTCACCCTTATCGGTATGCATATCCCTGTTAACCTTGTACTGTCATTAACGTGATTAAACAGATTCGCCAATTGAACTAGTCATTGGCACCTGGTTTCTTTACGATCTACTTGGTGTATCATGCTTTGTCGGACTTGCTGTGATTTGCATGTTCTTACCTCTGAACCATTACGGAGGTAAAGTTGTAGTCGACGCTCAAGAAAACTTGATGAAAACACGTGACGAGCGCGTGGCTTTGATGAACGAGGTGTGTGATATTGTTGAAAGCCAACTGTGTTCTTCCATGACACCAAGAGCCTAGATTTTGGGTGCAATCCGTATGCTTAAGGTGACCAGGTTCAATTTGACACGATGGACGAAACTGAATTTGTATTAGTTCATGGCTTGGGAGCGCAGCTTCGAGAAAAAGGTTCTCAAAGTTCGAGAAAAGGAGCTGAAATACCAAAAATTGAGCTACATGGTCGAGCTGTTGTTCAATGTGTTATGGTATGCTCCTCTGATTTTGCTTTAGGGTCGAACCTAACGGCCATGCCATAGGGATGGTTCACCAATCCTCGTCACTATCATCTCGTTCTGGCATTTCGCAGTTGTTCGTGGGCAGACACTGACTCCTTCGATCGCATTCACATCTGTGAGTCATATTAAATTGTTTATTCATTTTCCGACTCATTGTGGTTGCTTTAGATTCTTGGTGCGTATACTTTTGATATTTCTTTACATTTTGATAGTTACACTTGACCAAGTCTTCAACGAAATGAAGTTTGCGTTAAACGCCCTTCCAGAAACATTCATAAACATGCTCCAGGTGAGATAGCGATCGCTCTCCTGTGTCATCAACTAATCTAGATCTTTCAGGGCTTCGTTTCTCTTCGTCGTATTGAAAATTACCTCCATGCTGCAGAAGTCAATCCTGTTGTCCCCTTGGACTTGCAGTCTAAGCAAATCGCGCTCCAAAATGCGACAATCACTTGGCCCCGAGACCGTGTTCAACAAAGTGGCAGCGCCACACCATCCGCCGCGGGTACCCCAAGAGCCAAGTTTGTATTGCTTGACCTAGCATTATCTTTCCCGGAAGGTGAATTATCCTTGGTATGCGGGAAACTTGGAAGCGGAAAAACGTTGTTATTGCTGGGTTAGTCCTACTACGAGGCCGCCTATTAAATCTAACCTACTATTATTCTAGCCCTTCTCGGTGAGGCGGATATTTTGACTGGTCAAGTCATATGTCCTAGGTCTCCGCCCGATATCCTTGCTGGGTTCTCGGAAAAAATAGCCTCCCCTGAGGATTGGGTTGTTGAAGGTGCTTGTGCGTATGTTCCCCAGGTAGACCTTGTCTTTCACCATGTAGAAAGCTTCTGACGTAATGGCGACAGACTGCTTGGCTTCGGAATGCTTCAATCAAGGGTGAATACAGTGTCGCAGTTTATCTAGCTCAATGCTGATTTATCCAAAGACAACATCCTTTTCAACCTTCCTTATGATGAAGAGCGATACCAGAAGACCATCAAGGTCTGCGCACTCGAGAGTGATTTTCTTATTCTCGAAGATGGAGACGAGTCCGAAATCGGTGAACGTGGTGTATGTTCGGTTTTCATCGTCGGGTATATAACCTTAGATGACATGTTTGAAGGTCAACTTGTCTGGAGGTCAAAAAGCTCGAGGTGTGCGCTCTCGTATTTTGCTGTAGACGACATTAATTGGATTTTCAGTCTCACTTGCCCGGGCGGTGTATTCTAGAGCATCTATTTTGCTTCTAGATGATGTTTTGTCTGCGGTCGATGCTCATACGGCCCACCACCTCTATAACGAATGCTTGAAGGGCGAATTAGTGCGTGGGCGAACGGTCATCTTGGTCTCTCACCACGTCCAATTATGTGCCCCTGGTGCCAACTATATCGTGGCTCTTGACAATGGACGCGTAGCATTCCAGGGCGATCGCGAGTCATTCCTTGCGTCCCCTGTCATGGCGACTCTCGTGCATGCCAATACGGGCGAGGGAGATGAGAAGGATCCACAGTCTCCTGTGGCTGAGGCGAAGAAGCCGGATGGAGTGGATGCTATCGCTTCCGGGGAGACTGAACCTGTTTCCGAAACTAGCTCCACTGCCTTTACAACTGAAGAGATCAAGCCTGAACCAGAGAAGAAGAAATCCCCTCGCAAGTTGGTCGAAGAAGAAAAGCGCGCAGTCGGTCATATCGGTCGGGATATCTGGGAAACGTACATCAAAGCCTGTGGAGGGTACAAGTACTGGATCATCTTTGCACTCTCCCTGTTGCTAGGAGCATTGAGTCCTGTTGTGGAAAATTGGTGGTTGGAGTACGTTCTGAGTCCCGTGTCAGTGTCACTTTGACAATGACCTCCATTCTTTAGGCAATGGTCTGGTGCTAGTCCAGCTGAAGCTGAGCGCAATGGAGCAGTGTATTATATAGCTATCTATGCCGCGGTATGGTTATCACAATACTTCTATGTTGAAACGTCTTCTGACACGTGTTATAGGTCACAATCTTTGGTAAGTACAGGTGTCTGTGGCCCTATAGCCAATTAATATGTCGTCTCAGGGCTGTTTCTAAATGTATTCCGATTCTATATTCTCTGTGGGTGGTGCCCATTACTTCCAGTGTTCGATTGTTGATCAGATTGGTAGACACTGGTTCTATCAATGCGTCGACCATTCTTTACAAGAGTGAGATATATATATAACTTCTAGTATTTCACTTCTTGCTCACGTGGATTAACAGGATTGCTGGAAACTGTCCTATTCGCCAACATTCGCTTCCATGATACCGTGTCTCGCGGCCGCCTTTTGAACCGGTTTGGGAAAGACTTCGAAGGCAAGTATTCCTCATGTTCAAGAAAATTTATCTTATTGGTTATCACTAGGGATCGACAGTTCCATGTCCGACAACTTTGGTCGTAGCATCGTTTATGGCTTGGCAACCTTGACTATCATCATCACGATCAGCGTTGTTGGCGGCCTTCCTTTCATCATCGCAGCCGTGGCTCTTAGCTACGTCTATTATAATGGTATGAATCTCTGGATGTTCTGGTGGTCAATAAGGCTCATAGACCCCAGTCGCCAAGGTTTATGGTCAGACAGCACGGGATATGAGACGTCTCGGTAAGAGCTTCACGTGGTGTTAAAGCATGAATTTTCAATCTTGGCAATTTGAAGACTCCGTGACTCGCTCGCCATTGTACTCGATCTACGGTGAGACCATTGCCGGAGTTGCCATCATACGCGCCTTTGGAGCATCCTCAAAGTTCTTGCGTGACATGATCCGCGGTGTTGACACAGTGAGCACCTCGCTTACGTCTCTTTCCGTCTTAATTCGCGTTCACTCTTAGAACTCGAATCCCTACTACTGGATGTGGGGAGGTGAGTACTGGTAGGCTTCGAGAACGAAAAAAAATACTAATGTTCTTTTAGTAAATCGCTGGCTTTCCATGAGATTCAACTTGCTCTCCGGTCTTATTGTCGGCGTGACTGGCGCGGTTGCAGTCGTTTATCCTAGCATCTCGGCAGCGTTGGCAGGGTTTGCCCTATCCTTTGCTTCCAGTATAACCCACAATGTACGTTAAATTCTGTGTGAGGTTGTATATGGACTGACCAAGGTATCCGTTATAGCTCTTGTTCCTGGTGCGACGCTTCGTTTCCCTCGAGCAGTCCATGGTTGGCCTTTATGACTTTCTTTGAATGGCACGTACTAATTGCAAACACAGGTCGCTTTGGAGCGCGTCAAGGAATATTCAGAGCTTAAACGTGAACCACCCGAGTTCGTTGAGCCCCGACCTGATCCGTCATGGCCAGAGGATGGTCATATCAAATGCGAGGATCTCGTGATTAGATACGCTGTACGTCCATCCCTGTTGGCTGGCTAACGTGTGACGAAATTTTGTTTTGATAGCCTGAACTTCCAAATGTACTACACCATCTGAACTTTGAAGTGCAACCCGGTGAAAAGGTACCGTAGTGTTATGGACAGCATCCACGCTTTTGCTAATTCCACGAAATACAGATCGGCATCCTGGGCAGAACTGGCTCTGGAAAGAGTACGCTCGCCCTCTCGTTCTTCCGATTCGTGGAAGCGACAGAAGGAAAGATTGTTATTGACGGTGTTGACATCTCGAAGATCGGTCTTACCGACTTGCGAAGCAAAATCACAATCATACCTCGTGAGTACCGACGGCGTTCTAATTCACGGCTATGGTACCAATCTTGTGCAGAGGATCCTACGATCTTGAGTGGAACGCTACGGTCTACTTTGGATGTCTTTGACGAGTACGAAGATGCAGACATCGTGAGTAACGTTTCTAGTCCCTATTCGCCTCCTCGACTAAATATCCCTTGCATAGTTTGAAGCCCTCCGTCGCGTGCATTTGATACCTTCTGAAGACGTTCCCGAAGAGACGCCCGAGACAATTAATGTTAACGTGTTCCGGAATCTCGATTCTCCTGTCTCGGAAGGTGGTGATAACTTTTCTACTGGGTGAGTATTCGCTGGCTCAGTATTTCCTTGTATCATAACTCATCGTAACCTCAGCGAAAAGCAGTTGCTATGCATGGCGAGAGCCATCCTGAAACGCTCCAAGGTGCTGGTGATGGACGAAGTACGGGTTTCCGTCGGTCGGGATGTCTGGTGACTGATCATTTGTGTCCAGGCTACCGCAAGCGTTGATTATGCGACCGACGAGCTGATCAGTAAAACGATCCGACAGTAAGCTCTTTTTTGTTGGACTTGACGGATTCACCAAACACGGGATGTCAGGGAATTTGCTTCGAGCACGATACTCACGATCGCACATCGTCTCCGAACCGTCATCGATTACGATCGCGTTAGTTCACTTTGAGCTGATTTTCTGTATCCGACTCACCAACTATCCATAGGCGATGCTCTTGGATGAAGGTCGTATTATCGAGTTTGACCGCCCAGCCACCCTCTTGGCAGATTCCAACTCGCG
>JBBPTS010000052.1:0-20525 GCA_038094235.1 Fistulinella staudtii | reverse complement strand
CGCATAGCAACCGAGTCGAGCGGACCATGAGTTACGGGGGAGTCCAGTACTCTTGGTCACCTGTCGGTCCAGTCTTACACGTCAGTCTGATGCCCGAGTGCATGCATACTACATTATTGACATCGCTCTCTTGCTTTTCAGCTCACCGTTGCAAACTCGTCGCAATGGTTGGCGCGCGTGTCAAGAAGCCTCGATGCTGTCGTGCTCCAGCTGAGCCCGGTCGCAATCCAACTCGGTCTCACAGAAGCCGCCATCTTGGGGACCATGGTCTTGCAAAGTGGCATGCATATTGATTAGACTTTAAGCGTCTCTGCCCCATACCCGATATTTATTTGTTTGAGAGCACTTTTTTGGATTTCGCATTGATACCCGATCATGGAGTGGTACGCCTCGGCTGGGCGACCGGATATCTATGTATGTGCATTTTCTCTTGCGCTGTTATCTTGTGTTAATCATGAAATAGAGCTCCCATGGCGGAAGACGACGAGTGGCGCTCAGCAGGAGTTTCTTGTGTATGTTGAGGAGTGGAGTTATTAGATGGCACTTTGGAAACGATTTTTTTGAGTCGGCGCAATCGCGCTTCTTTTTGAGCTTCTTGGATCATGTTGTAGACAGCGCGAAAGGTTTTGACTTTGGAACTATTGGTCAATGACTCTTTGGACAAGCTGATCGTCTGGTCTCCCACCCACCGCACAAAGTTGGGGAGAAATTATATGCACCAATGACTCAATTTCCGTGGAAAGTCGTCCACCATGCTGGACGTTTGTCGAAGCACTGGACTTTGTTGCTAGACGGGTACAAGATACATACTACCGATGCGTACAGAAGGCGGTGACGACGAATAACGTACCTGGACTACTTTGTGATTATCATATCGTACCGCGCCGCGCTAGAAATTTTGGGTGGGACTCAAGTGAAGTTGATCAATAGGCCTTATTTACAAATCCTATGCTCGAATGGCTATCTTTGAGCGAAGGCAAGATAATCCTCCAATTACTGAATAAATTATGTCGCAGTCCGGAGCGTCAAGACTCACAGTTCGTAGCACCGCTCATCGTAAATGCAAAGTAACAATCGCGAGAAGATTGAAATAATCAAGCGAGTACAACAGATACATGCATACTTTCAAAAGTTTCCGTGGCATGATGTATACATATTTCGATGAGGTCACTGAGGTCGTAATATATGAGATCGTGAAATGGTCACTATATAGCATGCGATGAGCAACCGCCGTACACGCGAGCGACGCTACCAACTCGGTCGATATGGATCAAGACCTGGATAGCTCTGCTGGTTTGATGGACCTTCTTCTTGCTTGGTTCGGGGTTAGATGTCCTACTTTTGGTCAGTTTACTTGTTACAAATGGACTCGGCTATATCCAATTACCTAATCGTGATAAATAAAACCAGTTCCAACGCTGAGTGTAGAGCTGCCAGCCTTTCACGCATGACCACACCTTGGTTGAATATTAGAGGGCGAAATTCGATACGAGCATTCTCAAGGTCGATCCAGTTGCTCAAGTTTGTCCGACTCCGACTCGGAAGATGCTTCCCAACGGGTTGTCACCGTACCGCCATAGGTAGCATGTACTAGGCATTCCTATTCCGTATCCCCGAGGAAGCGGCGGCGCTTCGAGCTACGAATCAGCCCTCTCGCCTGTATTTCAAAATATCACCGTTCATGAGCCGTAAATATGGCCATGATTCTATTGGAAGCGGTCAGTTGGACTCCCAAGAGGTTCACGTTGTGCTGTTTCTCTGTTCCACACCTGAAAGTGGCTCATAGAGGAGCTCGTTTGCTCACGACATCGAACCACCTGTCCATCGACCATCTTACAAGTATGCACGCGTCGACTGTTCGCAGACCTAACCTCACAACTCTCCTTCTCTCCTCGTCCTTGTACTGTAAAGCCAATAATTCATTCGAACCATCGCCTTTGAAAATATACAAGCAGTTATCGCTCGTGTTGAATTTGGGTTCTGGGGGGAGCGACTACTATGAATATTGGTACAATGCATGTTACAAGGTGCATGTAAGCATTTCCTTGAATCTACTGGCAATGCTGTTTTTCGAGGGGGCGGAGAGCTTGGACGGTCCTTGATATTGGTCCACTCCGTGAGGCCAGGGGAAATGACTTATAGCCATCAAGTTTGCTCTGCGACACGAACTGGAATGGGCTATCAATCCGCTATGATGCATGTATTTACCAGAGACCAACTCTTCAGGAGAGTGCAAATACTCGAGGGCGCCTCTTACAGCCCTAAGCTTGTCTGCAGTATTTCTATTTGCTGCCAATACCCGATAGAAGTTGCAGCATTTCAGAACGATCGGGCTCCAGTACATTATAGTTGATGACGTGAAGTGGACGGGTGCAGACATCAGGCCTTCAGGAGGGAACGAGTTGAGGCTGTTCCAGGTATGGATGGCGCTGAGAACGAATATTGATTAGATTGAATCCCCTGTATACATTTTGTATATTCATTGAAGTAGCTTTCAAGAGTGTCGGTATACGCTGGTCAAAGCAGACTTTACCACAATGATCTTGCCGTTTCCACGATGCAGTTACATCATTGCACAACTGTGGGGTTATATTCTGTACCCATGCTAGCCATAAATGTCTCCGGTCCCTATGTTTTCTTCGTGTCAGCGAACAGAGATGATGCAAGCCGATCAATCTCATGAACACAGTAGATTCCTCACTGACCTTTCTATTACTGACTTTCCGGTTCTTGATTCGCCTCGCATGCCAGTCACCAGCGGTCGAACCCGTTTCAAAGTTGCGATCGGGGTGCTCCTGTACAGCTTTCGCAATGAGGGGGCTACCCTCTACCAGCGCGCGAAGGACCCTCGAGTTTCCCGGGCGTGTGAAGTACGCGACCGACCATCGTTCATGTTCGCCTTGGATCCCAGGAGGAGGGACGACGCGATGAAGGATAGATTGGAGGATACCTCCGCTCAGTATCGAGAGCGCATCTCCGATGTTGCAGATAGCATGGCCGGGAAGAGGCTACGTGGTGACCGGTGTAATCCGTGAGTGTTTCCCCGGCGCAACGCTGGAATAGGAAGGAACAGACCTTGACATACGACCATTCCGTGTATCCGGGAGGCATTACCTGTAACCCCCCGAGTCTGTTATGCAAAAAGGACTTGGCTGGGGTCACGGACGAGGGTTCCTGTGTGCACGCAAGGGCAGACTTACCAGAGACCCAAAATCAGTATGAGCTCCCAACATGTTCCTGTCTGCAAGTGCTTTTCCGGGCATCGGCGGAATCCTGATGATCCGTGCTTCGTCGCAACTATGTTCTTCAGGGGAATGGAGCTGCTCAAGCGTACCCTCCGGTAAACCGAGCTTGTTATTGAATACACGCAAGAGCGTGTGGTTGACATCATGGGCCTTGCGAACGAATGGGGCCACAACCGTATGCATGGCTGCGGTGATCGGAGTAGGGTACGTTTTATGGATGACATTGGGGAACGCCAGCGCATCGTCCTTGGACACGTTGATGAACTCGTTGGTGTCTGGCCGGCTAGACGATTGAAAGTCTCAATCTCATCCATGCTCCATCACCAATGCCGGCTCACCCGTTGGCATCTACCGTATTTGCACCCATTCTCTTGTACCTGTCATCAAATCGATCAGCCTATCCTGGAAATGATACAGATTTGGTGCGTGATACGCGCCCAAACGATTGCCCATCCTCCCCTTGCTCAAACTGGAGCTTCTCCTCGAGTGGCAGGGCCATTGTCTCGGCGCCCAGATTAAACATATTGCTCACTTCCCGATCAGCGCCATGATTTTTGAGGCTAGAAGACATTCGTGTCAGGTATCAATGCAAAGCGCTTATTCATGTTTCCAAGACATTGGGTTCAAGGCATTGGCGGCACCATAGATCCGAGATATGGTGTTTACTCACTACCAGAATCCGATGGAAGTTGCAGCCTCCCAGAGACGATTAACCTCAGTGGGATCGCCGGCCTCAAGCAGGGCATACTCGATGATAAGGAGCGGATGCGTGCGGACATTGGTGGGAAAGGGGGGAAAGGATGTTCCAACCATCGTTGATCTGCAATCTTTTCAGCGGACAGGAGCAGCTTCCAAGCATCTCAACCTATCTTACCCGAGGAACCAGGACGTTGCTGAGGCCTGAGGAACACCCTCACGGAGATACATTTTTGATAGTCTAGTAGTGCCTATTTTTGCAGTCGGTTATTTACGCGTTACCGTAACGGCCGTAGTACGCTTCCTTCTCAGCCTTTGCTATACTCAGAAGCTCGAGCCCCTGCGCGTTGTCTCGTTCCTCGTGAAATGTCATTTAAATAGAAGTAATAACAAATCCATGCTGACTAGATACACAAGCGTCACGACACCTGGATAGACCGCATGAATCGCTCGAGCACCGTCGTCTGAATGTGCCGCAGTCTGGTCGCCTCGTCGATCCCTGTTAACCGGACCTGCGCCTGCGCCTGCATCCACCACGGGTAGGAAAGCTCGTCATCCCTCACGCAGATGCGACGAGAAGACGATAAACGCACCAGAGCGAGTGGTTTCACTTGATCCATCACTGCTGTCAATCCCGACATCATCTCTGCCAACGCGACCTTGTGTCTCGGGTCGTTCTGCGAGTGCAAAACGTCCGGAAGGATTCCCATCAGCTTTGTTGTTGCGCGCACGAGGCTCTCGAATTCGGCTTCTACTGTCACGTCGGGCACGGTAGTATCGGTGAGGGACGCGTGGATTTCAGGGAGATGCGTCATGGCATGAACGTAATCAAGGTAGGCCTGAGGTAGCGAGAGTAAGATAGCGCGCCGAAGAGGAGGGGAGGACGTGCCTTGCCCTTGAGATGCCATCCATCGATAGAATGGCTTGCCATACGTTCGAATAAGGACTTCAAAAGCTCAAGATCTTGGCGGATGACGGCCTCCGGTGCTAGTTCAACGACTGCAAGATCGTGTGCAGATTGATACAACCCTGCTGCCATGTATAGCTCGTAGGCCTCGAAGACCTTGCCTTGGCTAATGGCATAGAGAGCCTGTTGCAGTCCATGAGAGGGTAAAAAATGTGGAATCTACGGAATGTACATACCTTGGCATCGTTGATCCACGCGAGGGGAATCTTTAGACTCCCCAAAATACCGCTACACATCCACTCCTCTAGTCTATCAGCCGACCTGTAGAGGATATCTCTAATGGCCTTTTCTCGCCTAACCAGCGCGAAGTTAGATCAGAGTCAAGACCGAGCTTGACAGAGCCTACCCCGCTGAACCCTCGATGTGGAGAAGCACGAAAATAGCTTCTTGGAGCATGCCGAGCTGCTCTAGTTGATGGGCGTATTGACTGGCAAGCAAGTCTGCACTTGGACTGTGACCCTCGCGACGCTCTGCATTTTCATCATCTAGGTCTTCAGAGAGTTCGGACTCGCCTCGATCAGAGAGGTCACGAATGTGCATACACCGTGACAAGACGATATATATATGCCAGGGGTAGGAGTAGTCAGCTGGCGACGGTCCAAATGACAGCGGGGAGAGAATTTGAGAGAGTGAGCATGCAGGATCGGCATACAATCTGATAAGAGAGAATAGAGCGTCATGGGGAGGGGGTGACGGTATGCGGAACGCCAGCTTCCGCGAAGAGGCACCTTCCAAATAATGCGGCAGTGGAGATGCAACCCGTGACGGTGATTGTCGTACAGCGCGGTTATATGACTCGAATACTTGGGCAATAGACGCATCCATTGGTTCCACATACCAGAGATACATCCCAAATGTGCGTTTCCAGTCCAGTCCTTCTAGCGGGTCGACGTCAGGACAGCGTTCAAGGCTGCTCACTTTTGACCCTTCCAAAATATCTAGGCCACCAGAGAGTACTGAATATATCTTTCTGATACTCACGTTGACGTGAACATCTATTCTTTGTTCCCGCCACAATTGTAGCTGTTCATTCAGATCTTCTCTGAATTCAAAATCGCCCGAGGCCTGAGAGACGAGTGTCGCGAGTTTGACAGATCCCGAATCCATAGCAGTGTCGCATGCCTTGTTGATTTGGTACCCGGAAAGAAGGGTAAATATGAGGGCGGCAGGGTCTGAAGGTTGTTTTGTGAGGTCGGCGTCAACCAGTGGGGTAACGACATCTGCTAGCCAGAGAGAGAGCGCTGCTTTGCGCCGAATGGATGAAATACGATTTCGGACATCAACGGTCACATCCTGGCCGAGATGGAGGTTTACACTGTCAAATAAGGCGTGACCAAGGCGGAAGAGCGACGCCTCAAACGAATTGTCGGTCTTGGGATACAAGGAAGAGAAGGAAGAGAAGGAGAGTTGTGGGGATGGGTCCGCGAAAGGAATTCCGTCTTCGTCTCTCACAATGGGCGTTTTTGATAGATGGTGTTGCAGTAATCGGGAGAGTCTGGCACTGGCTTGTTCTGTAGAGCTAGAGAAGAACGGAACACAACTTTTTGTGACTATCGAGGAGTTGGCGGATGTTCGGCTACCCGCAAGGATCTCAGTGGTTAGTTTCAACAGTATGAAAAAACGTACACCTGACTCGAAGGGCCAGATATTTGGCCTAAATGGATCAATTTGCCACCTGATGTCCATCCAATACGGAAGGACCGTCCTAATGCAAGACCTGCATCAGCTAATGCACCTTCGTTTCCAGCCACAGCTGAAGCGGATATGTCGACACGTGCATACTTGTGAGATGGTCGATAGACAGGTGGTTCAATGTCGTGAGCAAACGAAATCCTCTACGAAATCGCTGGAGCGTGGAACATAGAAACGACGCAACGACGAACCTCTTGGGAGTCTAACCGGCCGTCGCCAACAGAATCACGACTATGTTTACGGCTCATGGTCGGTGATATTTTGAAACGTGGGCGAGAGGGTTGGTTCATGGCTCGAAGCGCCGCCGCTTCTTCAGGCATACGGAACAGGGATGTCTGCATGACGTGCATCTTTTGTGTGTCTACTCCGGTGCGTGCTACCCATGATGGTACGGTGGCACCTCGTTGGAAAGCGTCTTCCGAGTCCGAGTCCGAGTCCGAGTCGGACGAACTTGAGCAACTGGATCGACCTTGAGAATGCTTGTACTGAATTTCGCCGTCTGAATCTTCAACCAAGGCATGGTTACGCGCAGAAGGCTTTTCGGCGACTTGGACGTCCTCGTTCATGTCAGACGTATCCTCAGATTCGTCCTCGCTGTCGTCGTCGACTTGTATGTCCACTTCTAGTTCCGAACTAGAGCTTTCCAGGTCTTGATCCATGTCGACCGACTTGGTTAGGGAACCAGAGCGTTGCCTGCGTGCATCTTGAGACGTGTACGGTGTCTGCTCGTCATCACTGCTGTCGCTTGTAAGGGCACTGAACCGGGCCATGATCGAGCAAGACGAACAATACGCGAGACTCGAGACTGGTAGCGACCAAACAAGCAAATACAGACTTGTTCGAGTTTGTTGGTCCCGGTCAACCCTGAGATCTAAGAGTCGTCATTATTCAGTGAACTTGCGTTGGCCCGCCTTTTCTTGCTTGACATGGCCGTCTGAGCAGACAATTTTAAAATCACGCGTACTGATATATATCGTGATGTCTTAAGACTCTCTTCGTTGACCTTGAACACCGTCGGCATCCGTTCTCCAGGCCAACATAGCTGGCGATCCAACGTGCTCATCCCGAAGCCAGACTTGCATCTCGCTCGATACATGCAAACATTGTTCGTCTGGTAGATGGACGCCGCGTCGAAGACGATTGACAGGGTCCTTTACGGGAACGTCTAGTTTCAAAACGATGTTCTATTCGTCAAGTGCCCTAGATCATGCGAGTACCATCTACGCTTCAATGATGTCGGCTGGCTTAATCTCAACCCACTCGTTCACCCACATGTATCTCGAGAACGTCATGTAGAGATAGCGAAACCATACCAACTGGGACGCGTGTTTCCGCATCGCTCGCACAGCCGTCGTATACTGCTTGAAGCTAGACGTAAAGACTACTCGCAGGACCCTGTTATATCCTGGAAGGGGAGTGAACACCCTTTCCAGCACTATATTCAAGCGACCGTGCAAGGCCCCAAGAGCGCCCGTGTACTTGGGGAGAACAGGTACGGTGATGAGCCCAAAGACTCGAGGAACGGGAATAGCGGAAGTCTCAGATGCCTTTGACTGTAAAGTATTGACAAGATTCTGAACTCCGAATGACAGTGAATAATGATTCGGATGAGAGGAGACACCTTGATTGTCAAAGGTCAAAATCTAAAGAATGTCATCCACCGGTAAGGACCCGTAGAGTAAAGTGAGGGAGGGACATACGGTGGTGATCTGATTGTTCACCACATAGGGCGCGATCACGACGGCGAGGACGGAGGCGTCCCATTGGAGTGTGATATTGTCTTGAAGCATGCTAGAAACATACAGTTTAGGGGAGATCAGTCAAGCATGTTAATCAGTGGCCTTACGGATGATCGACCACCCAACGTTTGTCCTGTTCAATGCCCAGCACATCAAGACTCTGATTCAGCTCGTCCCTTCTCAGATCCCCAAGGCCATCCGCATTTCCGACAGACATTGTCAGGGAATAGATATCCGGATGTGTCGAACCCTCTCGAAGAGCGAGCAAGGTGGGAGCAAAGAACAGGCACTCGTCATCGGGATGTGCAGTCAATAAGAGTATGCGAGAGGTTTCCTGGCTCTGGAATCTCGCATTTTCGAGAAAGACGTGGCTGTTGGAATGAAACGGAAAATACAACGAGGACGCGAACAAGACGACCAACGCGGACAACCACAGCAACATGTCAGATATTTGTGTGAAACCAGAGTTCACTCGGTAAATGCCGAGGACGACAATGACCTCGCACGACAACCTCCGCGTCTTTCCAGACTACCCCAACTTTTCCCCTTCCGACATCGAATATGAAGTGTCCAGTACACGAAAGCGACTGCCCATTCCGGACCTTCGATTTGAACAAGTGTACCTTGGACGCATACAGGACTGTATTCATACTGGACCTGCCGAGGGAGATGTAAAGGAAAAGGGCAGTGATCAACACGCCATAGTCAACACTCAGGACACAGAACTTGTTGCATCCACTCGTGTCATTCCGTTGATCGACCCTTGGCAACAAGTAGTCCGAGTAGACTGGGGAAAACTCGTCTACATCACCTTGCGGGACCAGGTTATGATGCCCCTACTCCAAGGCATGGTTTGGTAAGCTTCTAGTCTCTTGATCATGGATACACCGGTGACCACCGTTTTAGGGGGGTAGTTGGCACGTACTACAAACCGTTTGTGGCATATGCGAAAAGCAGTTTCCACGGAAATCCTGTACCCTCGCATCCCGTCGAGGGACAAGGTGTTGGGTTGTTACGCAACTGGCTAAAGAGATTCGGCTTCAGCAGTATAACTATTGGACCACCCAGTTTATAGAGACCGCCTTGGAACTCGTCTACTCTCAGACATCATCATTCATGTTTGTGCCCCACGGGCCGATGTGACTATCGGATCGGTTGGAGGATGGCCATTTAGCTACAGCCCGTTTATTATTGACTACAAGGTTTGTCCGCCATATATAAATTGTCCGTGCCGAATGCATGACATGTATCAATGGATGTACATATGTCCTATGATATGGTGTGCTAGAATGAAGCTAAATTCCTCCACGAAAACCAAACGTGTCCATTAAGAAGTACCGCGATGAACTGCCCAGCCGTCCTGGGATAATGAAATAAAATACAAGGAATGGGTATCTTGGGTATCTTGTCCGCGATCAGTCAATCATGTCCGCTCTCTCGCAACCAGAGTCTCATTGGCTGGGTCAAGTCCTGTAGGCAAAGTCGATGATGGGAATCCGTTCCAAAGATATTAATGGAGGAACGTACCGTGCGGAAAGTAGTGTAGTACTATAGCTACACATAAGTGGTTGGAACGCCTGGTTTCAAACCCCAAAACTCACCCTTGGATCTTGAAAGCAAGGCTTGTGCAATGATTCGTACGTCCTTTGGATTTTCGAGACGAATTCCCTGGTAAACCGTGCTAGTTGTTAGACCAGTAGTTGGATGATTCGAAGAGCCAACCGTTTGACCGCATCGTGGAGTTCCGTCCACGTCATGTCAGGTCTCCCTTCTGCGGCTTGCAGGAAACACTGAGAACAATAGCTGTGATCAGTCCTGAAATGCACCAACACTCGGAACATTTCACCTTTGTGAACGTCTCTCCTCTCGCATCATGTGCAAGTTGTCTGTCTCTGCAAGCAGACAAGCAAATCTAGTAAAAATATCGATACCAAGTAACATTAAGAGTTACACGATCGATTGCTTACTACGTTGAGTCCTTCGAACTTCTGGCACCTGGCTACCGGTGAACCAGACCGCTTGCCAAAGGTATTGACTCGTCTCGGTGCCACCCGACCTTTCTTGAGGTGCTTCTTGCTTGATCTCACTGTGAAGTCTTAGAATGCTGATTCATTGGCCACCAAGCGAACTTACAGAATATAATGATGACGCGTACGATGACTAGAGATATCAGGGGTTGACATCCACAGGTGAAGTGGGTGGAGGCAATTGACCTTTAAAAAGTTCACCGCGGCCAAAATCCCATACTCTCTCATACAAATTCGGCCCTTTTCCTATCTGTAAGTCTACCGTGGAAGTTAGATAATGCACAAAGTGACGCATGTATCACATACCCAGCATCGTTTCTGAATGACAGCAGTCCAAAAGTGCCTGTAATAGCTTTAGAAACGACGGAAAACTCAGGCTACCTGTTATCAGACACACGTACAAAGAGTTTGCAGCCTTTGACTTTCTCAAGTGGTTCAATGAGATGTTTATGGAGGTCCTGAAAAACATAAGAACAAACGCAGCATAGACATCTATTTACTTGCGTGATCGAGAATCAATTTTCCATCCGCAGAAACGATTTCTGAAGTAGCCAACATGAGCACGGGCGCAAGCCAAGAGGAATTTCACCAACCATCATCCTGGCCGTCAGCTCTTGTGTTTGGAACTTCAAGACATTCTTCTTCTATACCATGCCCGGCGACTGGGCTCGGTTTCAACCATGCAATTCCAACACAACGATACATACTTACAGTAGAAGAAAAAGTGACAGCCTTCGGGAACGTCGCTCGTCAACCGATCTATTTGGCTTAACTACACATTTTTTTCAGCAGTCATATCGGATGTGATGAAAAAGGAACTCACTATTCTTTTGCGAGTAGGCCAGAGGTCTGGCGGATGATTGGGGTCATCTTTCATCAATATGATATCTTGAGCATCGCATCCGTGAAAATCTTGGAAGAATGAGATCCACAAAGCAGGAGAGTCGGTACGATACATACCTATAAGAAATTTACGAAGTGCTTCGGCATCGCGATGAGCGAAAAGGAGGTCAGGGAGACCGGAAAACTTGGGACGAGCGCCGAGACACACGTGCTCTATAGCAATGAGAAGAGCCCTTTGCTTTCCAAAAAAATTTGATGAGACGACCATAGTCCCACGAGCTTGTTTGGAGGTCTAGTCTTTCAGCAGCTGACGAGGAACACTGAGGACACGTAGTAGGATGAGTGATACCTTGGGCCGTTGTAAGAGCCGTTTAAAAAGTCTGCAGCACAGGATCACAGGATCAAGTACCCGACTGCAATGCGCCGCGACGAGCATAGTGTGCAGCATGGCACAGAGGCGGTGAAGAACATTCTAAAGAGTCAGCCGAAAACTTGCACTCTTCGAATGCAATTAAACTGGTTCACTGCCCTAAAAATGACATATAAGCGGGTGCCTTCCGGAAAGAGTTTTACAAGAAAACAATATAGGCGAGACACGAAAATGTATCCTCATGACCCGGCCGAATACCGCATCCGTCAAATCCACCGTGCGTAGATGCAGTGTATTCGAGAAACAGGTTGGAACGCAGAGTGGGAAAAAAGAGGGGTCTATTTCTGAGACAAATTGCTGGAAATACTAGAATTCGCCGTCAGAAATACTCCTAAACCTGATTCACGTTTTGCCATTGAGACGCACTTTGACTGAGTGTGTCAAAAGACTAGCGTCAGAGACAAACAACCTCGTTAACTTTACAGGGTTCAAACCGTAGACGCCGGAACTTCTTTCCATAGTAAGATCGCGTACTTGATCAGTACGGGTCATGAGACTAATTTTTGCATCCAACCCCAGTATCGAATGCAGCTGCCAAAATTTGCCCTGAGAGGCACCCTAGACCTACAAGGGCAAGCTGTTTCATCAGAGGAGATAGACAAGTTGATGACGCACATTACAGAACCCGTAACACTGCTAATCTGATTTATGTTGCTCAGGCTATACGTCACAAGCTAGCGGCTTTCCACGTGTCTGCATCTCCGTTACTAGACTGACGATAGACTCGAAGAAACGGGGAATCGCCTCGACAGTGTGCCAATAGTATCGGCCTCAGGCCTGGTTTGAGCACCATGACACAGCGCTACGGCATCTACGATCATTTGTTTATGCAAAAAAAAAAAAATTCACGGGGCCTAATCCTTCGAGAAGGGTGGGCACTGGTGCGAGCTTAGCAAATGATCCGGTACATACTAAGTAATATATAATGATACCGCACCAAAATTTCCTCAGTAAAAATAATTCAATAGATTGGCAAGACGGCGTTCACTCAACGCAAGGAACGTGACTGCGGAGGGGATGCTCAAAGAATCGTCAAAAGACAATTCCTGCCACAGATCCAGAGGAATTTCAGGAGAGGAATTTCCAGCTAGCAGACAAACGTGGGTCACTTAAAGTTGCCACGAAGGCATAACAAGGAAACATGAGTCTTTCTAATCAGAGCAGCTACATTCATTGCGACACAGGAAAGACTTGAGCAGAAATTGAGCCCAGAGGAGAAAACGCCTACCCAGACTCAATTCACGACGGGGGCCTAGAGCTAAACAAGAGTGTACTCGGCTTGAAATTTCATTCTTGCACTTACCACCACCTCAAAGACAGATTTAATGAGAAATGAAGTATGTGGTACAAACGATCGGTGTTGGCATTCGCATGCCATTGTCCAATCGCGTTTTGGGCACTCGAGCAAGTTGGTAGCAAATAATCATCAGTTGCAAGGTCGAAAAATACAATATCCTTTCAACGGGGTCAACATCTTCGTGTTGGGAAGCTTGTGGTTATTTACAGATGATCTTGCGATTAGTCAGAGGTCAACTCGATTGACAAACAAAGATAAATAGTCCATTTTTGGAATTTTAGTTATGTGGGAATACGATAGTACTTATATAATAATGAGTGGCAACACAGGAGATTCTGACGGTGCAATGGGTATCAGTTCCGCCTACAAATACTCGATAAAACAGTCCCTTAAAACATTGCTGGTTTGGTCAAATCCTGTGAGAAAAGTAAGAAATGGAAACAACCCGGAGTGGTGCATTAATAGCATCCATACCTCATGGGAGTTGGAAGAAAGCTGCCGCAAGATGAGCGACACAAACGATAGTTTAAACGTGAGCATACTCACTCTTGGTTCTTGTTCGCATATACTGTGCGATGCAGCTTCGTACTTCGCCTGGATTCTCGAAATTAGTTCCCTGGTGGGAGTTATATGAAAGATAGTTTAACTGTGAAGCTGCATATCTTACCGTTTGACTGCATCACGGAGTTCCGCCCACGTCATGATCTGTTTTGTGGTCACAGCCTCCAAGAAGCACTTATCAAGATGCAAGTAAGGACCGAAACAGGATGGTATTCAAAAGGGTTTTACCTTTGTGAACGTCAGCTCTCCATAATCATGGGCAAGTTGACCATCCCTGCAAGCTGACACGCAAATCTACTCGAAACTTGGTTGATTCAAAGGACTCTCGAAGGGCAAAGCTCAAGTACGTACTACGCTGAGCCTTTCAATCTCTTGAGTCTTGGCCACTGGGGGGCTCGACCATTTCGTACTGGTTCGTCTTGGAGGCCTGTTGCAATTTCTACGGTATTTCCTGTTTAAATGCACTGCGACACCTCAGATTTGATACAACAGTTGTCCTGAGATCACTTACAGAGAGTGATCATGACGTTTACAATCGCTGTAAAATCACAGAATTCACTATCAGTCGTCACGTCAAATTGGGAGACTGACCTTTGAATAGCTGGTCACGGCCGTACTTCCACATCCTGTTATAACTGTTTGGTCCATTGCCCTTCTGCAAATCTGCCAACGTCACATTGTTGTAATTATAAGATTGTCTCGTATCATACCTAGCAGGGTTTCGGAGTGACAGCAATCAAAAAGGGCCTAAATACAGGATCAGGAAACAAACTGAACCACAGAAATTAAGTGCACGTACAAATAGTTTAAAACCTTTTACTTTTTGAAGGGGCACAATAAGGCGGTCATGAAGAATCTGGTGGAGATTAGAAAGTGCACAGCGTGGAGTATGGGCCACTGACATGATCAAGAATAGGCCTCCCATCTGCAGCGATGATTTCTAGGGCAAAATAAATAGGAGCGTAAGCCAAGGCAAATTCACTGACCATCATCTTGGCCGTTAGCCCTTGAGCTTGGATGATCACAATCTGTCTCCATTCCATGACCGGAATCTGTGTTCTGTATTCAACTACTATGTTATTCCAGCGAAGATGTGTATCTTACAGTAGAAGAAAAAGTGACCATCTGGAGAGACTCCACGAGTCAATTGATCTATTTGGTGCAGCTACATCACAAAGTATAAGAACTTGGATTCGACATCGGAAGTGAGGAAACATACAATCTTCTTGCGGGTTGGCCAGAGACGCTCCGGGTAATCTATGTCATCTTTCATCAAGATGATATCATCCGGATCGTAGTCGTGGGAATCTAGAACAGATTAGATGTCAGTACTTGAAGAACGAGCAGGTGGCGACATACGTATCAAAAAATCACGAAGTGTTTCAGCATCTTGATGAGCAAAGCGAAGATCGGATAACTTGGACCCATAGAACTCTGATCCAACTTTGCATTCAACATGTTGTATGGCAATGAGAAGAGCTCTCTTCTTTCCTAGGGGCTTTTCGGAAGGGACATCCATAGCGGCTTGGTTTAGGGTATAGAGCTCTTGGACGTGAAAACTTTTTCGAGTTGAGATGCCTTTCTCATGGCAAAGGGGGTATATAAATCTCAATCCTCGTGTACCTGGTAAGAGCGAGCATACAGCAAAATGACAAGCTGTGAGAATAACGAGCCCGAACTCTCCGGGTTGGCGACACAGCTCACAGCTTCCATGTTCCACTCGGCGACCTTCTAGGTAAAATTAAGTAGAACGGCGGCTTGCCGCATGGGCGCGAACCCTTTGCCTCGTGTCTACAAACCAGTAACAGAGTCGGCATGACGAATGAACAAGACGATTTCGGTTTGACTCGAGGCCGCCAACTGGATGGGAAGAGTGCGGCAACCTATAATTTGAAGTACGAGAGCACAGCTCCTAGTACGCATGGAAGTTTCGCTGGAATGCGCTTTACCAAGTGCTGTTTGTAACGTCTTGCGTGCCGCATGATGACAGCTTATACAGGTCGAATAATGGTTCGGCCTCATCAGAATTTCTATTGGCAGGCTCGGAGCGGCAGACGTCCGTGCTACAATTTCAGACCATCTTACTCGAACACTGCCAGTAGAAACACATTGTATGACGCACGCGTGACCATTAGATCGCGATGATGGCGGACTTGGCCACTACATAGTGCATGGAAGAGGGCGGCATGAAAGTGGCTATCATGATGCGTTCAAGTCGCAGTTCTACGCCCACCATGATGTGGGCACGCGTTTCCGCCGCTAGCATGCGGCAAGTTGGCACATGGTTTCAGGCTGTGAATGTGAGTCATTGTGGCTCAGAAAATACGGCTGGCCTTCCGAGTGACTTCTTGGTAGAACTTTCTACGACGAACCATATGAGACTAAGGTATCGGTAAAAAAAGTGTCTACCATGTGACCTCAAGTTGAGGCACTCAGGTTGTCTATCTGAGTTGGTGCAGTTTGTCCCATTGTCCCATCCCCAAAGTCCGTTACATACATATGAGACTTTTATCAGCGCAAACCACAAGAGAGTATAATAACAAAATGCATAAGTGTCCAATGTAAAGTTCAAGTTGCTGGTAGTGAAAAGTCAAAGGGGATGTTCGACAGTGTTGCATGATACGAGAGTAAGCCACATGTCCCGCATCTCCCTTTTCCACCTACGCAGGTATCGACAAGATGGTCGATGATCGGTAGAGCAGTGACATTCCCACCACACAGGAGGTCTCCACGTCCCTTCAGTTTGATGGCACGACAACTGTCCACCTAGACTAGTTTTCACAGAGGTGTGGTGTTTCGCACGACGAGTTCCACCGAGTTGACGATCATAGTGGAACAAAGTAGAAATACTAGCTGCAAATTGGACGATTCGCATACGTTGTTGGTGCGAAAGCGAAGGAGCAAGATATGAGACGATTTCTTGTTGTAACTCGGATGGTAAATCGAAAAATGGGGAGGGTACTAGGCGGAACGGTTGTAAGGTCCAACCAAGTCTTGATATGGAGGTAAATGCCTGGAGATCGGCCGTAACTTCGCCCGCCCTGGAGCGTAGAAAGAGGGCGCGAGAATAGCGTAGAAGTGCAAGGGACTCTCCCTTAATTCTCGTTATGTGCGCCGAGTTGCACCGAAGGGCAGCAAATAAGGCTTGGTTGCATCCTTGCCATCCGATAGTTCTATCCTCAACAGCGGCAGCAGCAGCCTGATCATCTATGTGCAAATCGTCCAACCTGACGTACCGCAACGAGGGATTATATTTGACTGCGCTGACAATCTTGTATGCCCCAGTCAAGGTCAAACTATTTGCATTACAGTGCAAGCGTTCTAGCCGACACCGCCCAGATGTTATGTAATCGGCAAGGGTGGGGACGGCCGCTCGAGTCATATTAATGGCCGATAGATCCAGTTCTCGAAGATATGGTGTACTGAGCTGAGGTAGGAAGACTTGGACGAATGAGTCACCCAGAGAACTGCTGTGTAATATTTGCAACGTGCATAAACAGGATGAATTGAGTGCACTCGCAAACTCGACGATAATATCTGGGTCGGTGGTCAACGGATTCTGCGGATCTGTATGTAGATGAGTCTTCAGCGGCACACGGTAGAGTCACTTACGCCAGAGAGACATAGTTCTCTTAGAACCATATTGCCTCTGAGGAAAGTGGCCACAGCAAGCAGGCCTTGAGCACCAATTGCATTTTTCGTAAGAAAAAGTTCCGTGAGGCCCTCCTTGCAATGTTGGCCTGCTGACGAAGCCAGGAAGGCAAACAACCGGACACAACCTGCATCTCCCAGAGAGCTATCGCCAAGATACAACCGATGGATAACTTGGCGTTTTCGAATTCCATTGACGATTGTGTTCACAACTATACAGAAGAGGGTTCAATGGCGGAAATCGAACTTGGCGAGAGCGAGCCTACCCAAACTTGATGCAAGACGAGGGCTGAGACTCTGTAGCCTATAGTTGACCACAGAACATATTGTGGCCGGGTCATGGAGGTACTTGGGCTGCCACTTTGAGGATGACCTCGATGTGAACTTGAAGTGCATGTTGCAGAAGCCTTAAGGAAGACTATGCTTTGTTTATCGCCAACGTCAGATAGTTTCGGGCATGTTTCGAGCACTGGAGCGCAATGAATAGACGGCGGTGTGGGATGTCCGTGTGGCGGTTCGTGTGTGACTCGTCCTGCACAGCCTAATCATATTATAATAGTATCAGTCTTAGAGGACGTTCATCGTAGATCGCTATCCATGCACAGGCCTTGTCTGGATCCAGCCAGGTCACACAAAGGAGCGGTCTCTATAAAAGATATTGTTCACGTCCTCGGAGCTGCCACTGCCTTATCATGTTCGCGTTAGTACCATCAAAAAACTGACCGGCGAACTACACAGAGTCTCTTTAATGATATAGACAAGGAATGGCTGTATATCACACTAAAGACTTGACATAGAATTAGAGCTGGGGTGACAGTTGTGAATGACCATTGATAAGCATTCATTGTGCGAATGCTCCTGGCACATGAATACGAACGTGAAACAGGATACCCTTTCCCCAACATTATTCATCGACGGACCCGGATGGAGTCCATTTCGTGAGTGTTTCCTGCAGTGATAGTCAACTGGAATAGATCGAAAAAGAAGAACGATAAGCGTACCAGGACGGTCAATTCGGAGCGCAAAGGACTCGTAGTGCACCACCCCACCGGGATCGGCTTGGGTTTCTTCGGCAATAAGCCACCACTACCCATGTCCATATGCAGCTGTCCAACAAAGTCTTTCGAGACAGCTTCGGAGAGCTCAGCCCTGTGTCCGATAAATAGTACCCTCCAACGTAACTTCTTTGCCTTCTCCTCCCCGAGCTTATCCCGTAGCTTGTCCAAGCCCGGTTGAGGATTCTTATGGTTGGATGAGGTAGTTATCTGGATCGCATATAATACATCTTCCTCGCAAAAGAGGGCAGAGTCGATACCCGGAAAGTTTGAAGAAGCCCTCCAGTAGAATCGCGGTATCATAAGTCGAAGTTCACTGTCTGTGTAAGCTATTTGGCTTGCCGAGGGGAGAATGGGAGGGCGCGACTTGCTCTGTTTGGCATGCCAGTGACATTCTAGAGTCGTGTTTCCGTTGGAAAGAAAGGAGTGAATCCATGTCTCGAAAATGAAGCCTGCAGCAGCACGGGTGCCAGGAGAGCCGATCATTGCGTTGAAGAAGTCGTGTCTATCTCCCTCAGCTGCGGCGCACACAGCCGCACCCAATATTTTAGTGATGGTCTCAGTGGGTATGTAGATCTCGTGAGGCACGCGGGAACCATCCCGAATCTTCTCTGGTCGAATGAAGAAAATGGAGGATGGTCCGGGATCGACTGGTGCATCGAGACTTGCCATTGAACGTAGAATGTTTCTACACTTGGGTATAGCTTCAAAGGCGATGCTTCGGATAAGGGGTTCGAACAAGGATTCTTGTTCGGCTTTAAATATCTGCAATAGTGTGCGCGGTGCCGGCCCCCACCTGAACGCCAGCTCAATCATGCGATCGACGTCAAGCTGTGAAAGGGTACTAGGGACTTATCAGATGCCGTGTTGAATGCGAGAAGATATTATAATACATACGCCAGAGTAGCAATTTCCTCCCTTGACCACACATTCATGATATAGCGATTGATTATATTTTGTTTGGTCCATTCCTTCCACCGTTGGATCTTGGGCGATGTTGTTTGAAACACGCGAACATCGGGCGTGGTACGGAATGCAATAGCTGGAATGTTAACGTCTGCGTTCGAGTCAGAGAACGCCCAAATGCCTTTATGGTGCCGTAGGGGTTCTGGAGCATGACCGGGATGAAGGGTGACACCATCCTCGGAAAATAGTGCATAACTTTCATCGTAGCCCTCTGGTAGGACTTGTACTGCAACAGGCTGTTCCCTACGAAGCATTTCAATGACCCCATACGCAATGAAACATGATTTCCCTTGGGCGGAAAGAATATGCAATCAGAATGCATGTTGTACTGGACGATCTTACCGATACCCGGCTGCCCCATTATGCAAGCACCTCCGCTATAATCTTCATCCCTCTCGAACGTCTCCATGGCTTGACGGTATTCTTCACGGACGAGAAATTGTGGAGCCCGTACAGTGGGGGCGATCACCTTGATTGCTGTGAGAAACTCGCCAAAGTCGAGATACTCCATAGGAGGTGCGCTTCCTTCCCCGCCGCTGAATGTGTTTTTAAAGATCGTCTGGTTTCCCCAGACGGCATCTCTGAGGTTCGTCAATAATGTTTTTCTGTCGGATGCTGAGTTCAACATCACTTGAAGCTGTTACTTGGTACAATAGAAGGAGCACCTAAAGCGCTATCGATAGCGGAGATGAGGCGCAGCTTCATTTCCAGGACTGGAGATGGTCTGGCCACGCCCAGAAGTCCTGTAGCAGATGCGTGCAGAGCGAGAAAGATGACGATCGTGTACAAACCACGTACGCCATAAACCAATACTATTTGACCAGTGACAGAGGCAACGACGAGGATGCGCTGACGATGTTGAACGTGATCTGGCGCGTCGGAAAGTGCCAGTAGTGAGCCAAACAAATGAACGCGTTGATGAGTCCGATACGCGTCTGACGTTGACGGCAATGAGCGAATACCAATCCCCAAGAGTCAACGCTGCCCGGCTCCCAAATTTCGTCGGGCGCACGGTAAGACTGCCGTGCAAAGTGCTCAGCGTGAGTTTCATGCCGTTTGTCAAACCTTTGTTGACCGTGTACCAGCAACAACCAGATACTGCCCTCGTCGAAGCATCCGATGGTGGTCAGGTGGAGATACTAACGAGAGAGGTATGTCTTCCTTCCGAGCTTCACATCAGCCCTGAAATAATCTGGGACAAGGCGTTGCCAGGGAGGTTCGTCGAAGTTATCGGGCAAGTAACCAGCGAGTCAAGCATTAAATGTCTCCTCGCTCTCAACCTGGATTCGGACAAGGAGTTGGGCAAGTCATGGTGTCATTGGTTCTTTACGGGTCGCTGACTAGAGCGCAGATATG
>JBBPTS010000051.1:37060-54569 GCA_038094235.1 Fistulinella staudtii | reverse complement strand
CGAGGCCACTGTGCTTGGGCCCGCAGAGAGGGACCCCATTAGCGAGTTGTGTCCATAGTCAGGGGGGGCAGCCGCAGAAAACTGCTGATACATCGATACAGTCACCAAGTTTGAAAAATAAGCAGACGGTGAATAAGATTCCAGGGGTCCCCCTTCCATTTCGCCCTCGTTTGTGGCGGCCAGCCATGGACCCCGTGCACTCCTATGTATGTTGACACTTGTTAGGATCCAAGGGCGTCACAAATATCGCCATTCTCATCCTAGCGACAGCCCACACTGATAACGCTCCTGATTGCCGCACATCCAACATTCCATCGTGGCATTCCACCTTCCTTTAGGAAACCTATTGGCGGTCTTGTTCCAACCTTAGCGATATGAGCATCCTCAGACCCTTCATGGCCACCGACATGTTCAAATTTAACAACATGTAAGGTTAGATGCCGTATCTTTTCCAACACGTCTCACCCCATGTTTAGAAATCTCGACGTCTGGACCGAGACCGTATGCGACACCCGTGCGCCCCACATATCGCACTGACACATCGCTTGCAGTATGGCGTCAGCTTCTACCTGTCCTATCTCTCACGGTGGCCGGATCTGTGCTGCGTCCAGGAAGCACCCAGCGGCCGCATGATGGGTTACAGTATGCGTTTCATCCCCGGACATCACGGCGAGATCTTACTACCATCGTTTTCGCACAGTACTGGGCAAAGCAGAGGGTGCGTCTACCGAGTGGCACGGACACATCACCGCCCTGACCGTTGCCCCCGAGTACCGTCGCCTCTCCCTCGCACGCTCCATGGTTGATCGCCTGGAACTCGTCTCTGATCAAAGTTACAAGGCCTTCTTTGTCGATCTTTACGTCCGTTGTAACAACGCACTTGCAATAAGCATGTACGAGGGGTTCGGATATAGCGTGTATCGCAGAGTGAGGGAATATTACGGTTCATTCGGTGTTGGAAAGGGCGGAAAAGACGAAGAGGATGCATTCGGTGAGTCCACGTATCTTCGGCCCGCTGTCGCTGTTCAATCTCCACAGATATGCGAAAACCCCTTTCGAGAGACCCTATGAGGCGTTCCGTGCGAGGAAATGGTCGCGAAGTGCTTGTCCATGCAAGCTCCGTATCCTAACCCTTCATCTTTGATGTGTACACCATCTACGACCTAATTCACACACCTTTCGCACGTTGCTCCCATCGATCAAGATGTATTCCGGTACCTATATACTCAAAGGAGGTGGGTCATCAGGACCTAGAGCAGCAAGCTCCTCTTCGTAAAATGTCGTCAACGCAGCCTCATCAGAACAAAATTCTTGCAGTCTGGACCGGATTTCATCGGCGGCGGCAGCCGGTCTGTCTCTGCCCTTCAACGTCGCACCCATACGACCAACTCCCATGAGGCGATTCGTCAAAAAGAGGAACCCCTGCGAACCTCCCAGCACCTGCACGAACGCGATTCCTGATCGATGAACGAATTGAGAGTATTTGAACGGAACTCGACGATAGGAGTAAACCACGTCAACGTCCTTGGAGTACATGTTCACCGCTTCGATATCGACAATAAATCCAAATCGCCGTAAGAGTGCGTACTCAAAGTAGTGTGTCGACTGTGAGTACTCTGGGATCCTTTTTTCCAAATCTGGGACCACTGGAGGAGCAACGGCGAGGCGCAACGGGAAGCACGATTGGAACGCGTTACGATCCCGCACATCGCTAATTTCGGTCACATACGCCTCCACGAGCTTGAGTCCATATCGCTCAATGGCCCTGCTCCACTGTCGCAATGTATCCTCTATACATCGAGCGGTGGTCCCAATCCATTGAAGCTCAAAATGGAAGACTGTGCCCGGGTTCTGTATGATGTCATGGTGCAAGATCACGGACTCTGCTTGATCACTCTTCTGTGAAAAAAATGGACTCATGTCGGCGTCAGACGGTAAAGAGCTGGACGCGAGACCCACTTTTCCGGGGTCTACATCAATAATCTCGCTCTGCGTGAGGATCATGCGTTTCCTCGTTCGCTTCGGGCTGACACCATGCCCGTGCGACTTTGCCTGGCCAGACGGATAGTAATTTCGTCCAATCGGGCCGTCGTCATACGGCGTGTGGCGAGTAGGTTTGAACCACCCTCTTGAAGGTGTGCTCGCTGTCGCGTACTCCCCGCTGAGCTGATAAAAATAGTGTCTAACCCGTATTGGTGACCACGTGCAAACATCCACGGCGATGCCACGCACCCGTCCAAAAAGCCGTGACGGCCCGTACAATGGGCAAACAACCCTTGATCGAGCAGCCTTGTTCCCCACTCCACCCCCTGTTCTCTTGAGGAAACGTCCCTAAACTCCCGGACGAGCCAGGAGACGAAATCAAATCCGGTGAACGAGTCCGGATATTTCTTACGGTGCCACCGGTGTAGCTTGATGGGCACACCATCGTCGTCACGCATCGCCTTGGCAATCGCGGGGAGGGTCATGTCCGCGATCTCCCGCTCGCTCTTCATCTTCTTCTTGAGTGGACCGGCAGCATGGATCTCATCAAGCTGTAACATGAGCGAGTCGTCCTGAATGGAATAGGCGGGGCCTAATGTGGTGGGAAGGAATCGGATGGGGGGCAGCTGTTGTCCGCGTTCGTCTGGTGGCTGCCAACGTGCCTTTGTAAATATCTCTGCGAGCTTGTCGATGCCCATCAGTCGGATCTCCTCCTCGTTCAGTCTCTCTCCACTGGGTCCGCTCGGTGTCTCGGGCGTATCAGCAGAAGGGATAACGACGAATCTGGTACGCCAGTAGTGCAACGATTCGTTGAATTGGTGCTCATACCCTGCGACGAGCATGTCGAGCCTGTCCAAGCCGCTGTGAGTACATCTTCTCCAGCTTCAATGACATGCTGACCTGTTCCACCCATAGTTTTCCAGTCCGTGCGACACAAATTTAGTCTTGAGCTCTGTATACCCGACGCCCAACTTAGGCCAAATCAAACACTCGTAGTCAAAGGGTTGCGTCGGGGGCATCCTCCGGACGTACCGACGGACTTGGATTGCTTCCCCAGTGTAGGATATCAGGTGTATCTCGTTGCTCATGCTCAGGTAAACGGGATCTCTGGTGGAGTTCAAGACCTCTGCCGCGCCATACGGTTTTGGCGCTGTGTCTTCCTCGCCTACGACCGATTTGGGACGCTGCGTAGTTGACTTGTCGTCCGACGCGTTCTGGGAACGAAGCACAAATTGGAAGCCCTGGGCGAGTCGAACTGCGACCATGCCTCGCATCACGACCAGGGCCCAAGCGCGACGGATCTCATCAACCGTACCCTGTACGCTTGGCGGTTTGACCAAAAACGAGCGCATTTCACTGGGATCCACGACGAAATCGTATGAGAAGACGTCGTACGACGACTCCAATTCGGCGCTGCTCGGAAAGTGCTCTACAGTCAGCGGGAGGCAAGACGGTGTGACCATCGACTTCCACTTGACCTCGTGTTTGTAAATTGGCGTGGGGAAGGTGTGTTCCCATCGGCGGGCGAGCGACGATTGGGTGTACGATACCGCAAACTGGGGCCGGGAGGGGTTCGTGCGGGAGCTCGATTGGGGAGACGAAGATGACAATGGTATGTTCAGCGACGTCAGCGTGGCGCTACGACGTTTCCCGAACGTCGGTTCATCGCGCGGAGGTGTGTTCGGGGGTGAGTATCGCGATGTCGAACCACGATGAGGAATGGCTATCGGCGGTTCCTCTTCGTACGTACGACTCAGTGTCGTCCTACCCGAAGCGGTCTGGATGATAGCCATGGGCTTGGGTGAGCGCGAGACGGACGCTGACGGTGTCACTGGTCTGTTCGGCGTCATGGGCACGCGAATAGATTGGGTCGGTGTCGTCGGAGTACCGATCGTCGGTGATGACGCTGTCTGTGGCTCCGGTGCCAAATTACTACGAAAGGGGTTGTAAAGCCAAGAAGGTGCGAGTTTCGCAAGCCGTGAGGTCGTGGAAGGAAGCGTAACATTGTCAGCTGCCATACCAGCTGAAACCGATGTAGAGACGGAGCGACTGGACTTGATCGAAGATTGAGACGGAGACGTACTTAGTCCAGTGACTGACGGTATGGGACCATCCTCATCTCCCTCGGGCGGAAGTTCCATGATGATTCGACGAGGGCTCTCTTCAATTGGTGTGATGCGTGAAGAAGCCACGGAGGTGCGATGTGAAGGTATGCCACGCCTTTCAGCGATAGTGGAGGAGCGGAAGGACGAAGGGACTATTGTACTACTAGCGCTCGATGCAAATGAAGTCCGCGTACTGACCGGAAGCCTATTTTCTTTCTTTGACGCAAAGAGATCCACGTCAGCTTGCTCTGCCTCGGCCGCGGTTGGAGCCCTATCCTCAGCAAACGAATCTCGAAGGGTAACTACCAAGTCCCGAAATTCTGGCAAGAAAGGAACCTCGATCGTCGAGAGGACATCATGCTCCAAAAGTCCAAGCATCTGTATCTCGTGCATTTTGGCCCTTGCAACGAACCTGAGGTTACAGGCATCAGCCCGACTACGAAAATACTTGGTGGTGCACTGACCTATCCCTCCGAAAAGGTAGGTCCATTTGTTTGTCCCAGAAAGTCACGCCGATCCAGAAAGGCTCCCACCAATAGGTTACTTTCTGCCGCGCAGTTGCATCGTTGGGCACCTCGTCGCCACCCCATAGCGGATCCAAGTCGCGAGCACTACTTTTCGCGTCTTTATCAGACCTGGGCTCATACCCTTGAAAACTAAAGATGGGGCTTTGATGCAACGGTGCTTTTGCAAGGGAGACAAGGTCGAGACCGAACCCTTGATCCAGCATCCTGGTGGTTGTCAGTCGTAAAAGCTGTTTGGATACACGAAAGTACCCGGTCCCTGGCGTTATAAGAATTGTCGAGACACCTGTCGACGACAGAGATCGGTCGATGTAATGAGTCTCATTAGGATTGAGACCTAGGTTAAGCGCTTCGAGAATGGGGCCATCATGAGCGTGTGATATTTGACCAACCAAACGCGCCTGGTCGGGTCTGGTAGATTCCATGGAAGCCTGATGATAGTGGTGCGCCAAGAGAATGTCCCGCTGAAAGGCCCAGAAGGAATCCTTGAGGAGAAACAATGTAGGTTTCCAGTCACTGATGACTTCCAAGTCCGTAATGATCTTGAAAAAATCTTTGTACCGCCGTCCATCTTCGTCACGACGCAAGGGACCAGCGGCATACTCCAGCTCCGTCGTATCATAATGAACCCTAGATATCAACACGATGGTGACAGTGTGATCCGTGCCCGCTTCTCGCCATTTCGAAAAAAGAGTCGGGAGAAACGAGTGCACGATTTTCTCGTAAAATCGCTCACCGTCTCCGGCGAATTGCCAGAGCTCACGACAAACCTGGATGAAAATCGTAACCTTGGCTGACAAAGACCTATAAATTGCTTTGGATCTTGACGTCACATAGGCAGAGGATACCTGGGAAATATCAGTACGCGACAAGGCGGCAACAAAGCGCTGCTGATCAGACCTGTCGGCCTTTGACATAGATGTTTTGAACTTTGGCTGTGATCATGCCGATGAACGAAATCTCTTGGTCAACGAACACGCATTGACCAACAAGGTGTTTGCCAAGTCTCCACATTTCATTTCTTCCCAAGTATTGATCAGCAAAAGAGAATTCGACATAGTCAGCCGAAAGGCTGTCTTTGTCAACCTGAACGCACGCGAGTGTAACCCGATGATGGAAATGCAGTGCAGTGTTGCATACCTTGGTCGCGGTAACTTCGGTGTTATTTTTCATAGCAAATGCATCAGCAACATTTCTAGGCAAGGATATCTGAAATGATCGGTGGAACCGAGAGGGACAAGTGGAGGATAAGTCACCTGGAGGGCGGGTTTGGGGCAGCCTTCGTCTTTGGGTACGGTGAAGAGGTATCCAGATGTGTGTTCTGAGTGGGTTACGCGCAACAGGTCTCCTTCTGCGACGCCGGGCCATAGTGATTGATTGAGGATGACCTGGGGTGAGTCCTTTGGGTCGTGGACCCAAGTGTTGAGCACCTTGGAGTCACCCAGCTTCAGGGGTGCGACGGTGCTGACGACGGGTACCCTGGCGGGCGAGTGGGCGGTGTTGGATCGCTTTCTGCCATACTGAACGGGCTGAAGTGGTGGGTCGGGGCGAACCGTGGCCATGATCACTCCGGGAGCAATTCCAAGGTTATCATAATGCTATGTAATAGCCCAAGTCGCGATCCTGCCACTTTTCTTTCTTTTTTTTTTTTTTAGTTCATCATCGACGGTTCTTGTTCTGCCCTGGTGACGCTGTGCGGCGCAAAATCTATCGGGATCGTTGCTCCACGTTCATTCGCTATTACGCTCCTTTTCCGCATCTCGGCGCTCCTCCTGACGCCGGCTAAACCTGCCAATGTCGCTAAACCAATCTCTGCTCGATGTTCATGAAATCCACCGAGTTTCTACCCTCGTCCCCACAGACTCAGCCAGCTCTTCCATCGACAATACTAGCTCGCCCACAACGCTGACCCGCGAATCATCCGTGCGCGGCAGCATCTGCCCATCCCCCAACTCTTCTCCCAGCACTCCTACCGTCAAGTTCGCACCGCTTCCGCAGATCAACCCTAATAGGAAGCGGTCCCTGGCACCTCTCGGTGTGCCTGCACGTTCACGTCGCATACCCATCGTTGAGGTGGAAAGTGGGTCGTTACTGTGGCCCAACGACGGTGACGCACCAGAAAACATGGAAGATCCTCTCATTGCGTTCGCCAGGTTTATAAAGAAGACGAGCAAAACGCTGTGGCGGAGAGTGAGGAAGGGAAGCCTCAGGGTGGCTCCGCGGGAGGATGAGCCATATTCCACCGAGCCGGTTCTGGACATCACATCCAGCGACTGCCCGGATGATGTGACAGCGGTGGGCAAGGGTCAGTGCGTGTTCAAGGGTTCCGAGGATAAGCGGGGACGTCCAGCGTCTTGGTCGCCATCGGCCGAGTGCAGGAGGCTCGACAAGGGGGACGACGCAAAGCGGAGGAGTACCAGTGACTTGTCTAATCTTTCTGTGGTACCCTAGTTGATATAATACACCGTCCGTAGTATTTTTTTTTTTTGTTGGTCGTTGTGCAGATACCCTGGGGCCGACGTAAAGCCGGTGATATAATAAATACTTTGTGACTGCAGCAGTGCCTCGGTGTCAGCACATCGTCCCTTCATTTCTCGCCTCATTCCATTCCTTTTTTTTCTTTCTTCCTCTCGCTGACCATGTCGTGCAACCCAACGCCCACAGAGACCCGGTATACCACCGTCGTAACTTCGACCCCATCCACCTCCTTCTCCCAGAGTGGTGCAGGCACCCAAGTCCAGGTGTCTGCCGTCGTCCAGCAATCGTGCATCGCTTCTGGCACAATCAGCGGTTCATTAGTGGGGTGTATATCGAGTACACCCGTCACGCAGCTAAATTCCATAGCAGGTGCGTTATGCGGCACGCGCCTCGGTCGGCATGTCTGGATCACGGGCTAATCACATTTGTTAGGTGGCGGTCAAGCTACGCAGGTTCAAATTGTCGTCAACGTTCCGGTTACAGAAACGCGTCCCACTCAGACCTTGTTTGCACCATGCTCCGACGGAGCGACCCCATCGCCGTCCCAGCCATCGTCACCGTCCTCGACGAATACCCCCGTCCCTACTTCCATCCTGGTTCAGAGCACCCCCCCGCCCTCTACCGTCCTCGAGTCATCTTCTACCACACTTGCAGATGGCTCAGTTGTGCAGACCGTGGTGACGGTGATGACCACGCTGCCTCCGACTGCAGTATACGTACCTACTTCCGTGACCAATCCACCCCTCCAAAGTGGCTCTGCACACAGTCCAGGCACGAATGTTGCGCCCATAGTTGGAGGTGTCCTTGGCGGGTTCGTTGGGCTTGTCGTGATCGTGGGATCCCTCTGGTGGTTATGGTAGGACCCTGATCCCTCGTGTTTCAAGTCGAACAGTGTGTGCTGACGGCGACTTGTAGTCGCAGGCGTAAATCGTGGGACGACATCTTTGAAAAGGACGAGCTCCCGAACAATGACGTCTGGGCGCCAACTGCGCACCCACGGCGCGACAGTCGCAGACCCGACTCGAGCGTTGAGCCTAGGCCTTACCAGTATGGTCTTGTTGGGCGTGTCACCGCTCCTGCCGCAGCGGGCGAGACACTGCGGTCGTCGCATTATGGCTCTGTCAGTGAACAATCGGCGATACATAGCCGTCATACGTCATTTTCGGCGACGCCTTTACTGCAAGGTACTCACACAGGGTCATCAAGGCCGTCTACGGCTGGATCTATCCTTACTGTTCAGACGCAACCTCGAGCGAGGGTGCTCAGTCCTGTTAGCAGCAACGATGCTGGGACCCGTTCATTGTCTATGATCTCCCATTCTAATAGCACGAGGCCATTACTAGACGGGGAATCGACGCCAGCATTGCTCAGTACTTGGACACCGAACACGGACGATCTCGCGGTATTTGAACCACTGAATCGGACTGGCAGTCCTGTCCTCCCTACCGAGCGACGTGTGTTGCAGATTGTGAACGACGGGCCTCCATCGCCCACGGAGAGCGTCGCGCCTGGTACACGACGGACGTCGTCTGGACCCTCACCGAGCGTGATCATGCACACGGATGCAGGACGCGTTCCGGAGGGCTCGTATGCAGATCCACCCGCTTATTCACGATAAGAATTGGACTGGAAAATGGGTATGAATGACGATATACAACGTACATAGCACTCCAAGGACGTTTTTTCTACGGACTATATTATCATCACTTGCCAGTATTCGACGTATGGACGGTCCATACCTCGGTCATTTCTTGATTGCATTGTATTCGACGCGGCAACGGTGTATTACATAATCGTTACAGGAACAATAGAACGCGCTGGTCAATGGCGACACGGTCACTGGTATATAAGACTTGGTCTCCGCTTCCATGGCCTGTATCTTCCTGCTCTTCCTCTCGCCGGTGCTGGTCCACCTCTCCCTCACAATCCTTGACTCTCATGGCCAACCCACGCACTTGTCCGTGTTCTGTTCTTTCCTCGTTCTGAGCTCACCCCACGCAGATATTTTCTTTGGTCTCAACATCGTCCGCGTGCTGAGCATCGTGTCCCTTCTCCTCGTATTTGCAAGCAGCATCCTCGTCATCGTCACAGATATCGAGGCCGTCAATGCATTCCAGTCGGCAAAACAGAGCAGCAATTCCACCGTCGTTGACTGCGAGTACATTGGGTATGTCTCTCGCTAGCACGCCTTGTCAAACCTCATGTTCCCTCCAGGGAAAGCACCGTGCCCAATCAGCTTGGCGGCGCTTTTTGGGCGGTCGTGAATCGCCTCTTCATCATCTTTCAAGTAATCACCCTCGTTTTGTCTGAAGTTGGCTGGCCTGTCGCATTCTTTGATCGTTTCTTCCCCGTCCTGGGGTCCGGGTTTGGCCTCGGTGCACTCGGTATATTCCAGGGCCTGTATGTCTCCCACACTCTCCTCTGTTCCCCGCACGCTCATTTCCATCTAGAATCGGTGCTTCTGTCCTATCTCAACACGTTGACGACTTCACCCTCGTGGCTGCCTTCTTCCTCTTTGTCATTGGTTGTCTGAACATGCTTCTGGGTCTCATTTTCCGCGAGTCGGCAAAACAAAGACGTTCCATCAGGGCATGGCGTGCAGGCCCCCAGGACACCCTCCCCACTCACCTCCCCCCTGCCGCGAACTTGAACCGGTCCCCTACAGGTGCATCAGGGCAGTCTTATTCCTCCTCGACGGTGTATGAAGACAAGGGTCATGACCTCCCCGATTTCGGTACCGCAAGGAGTGCGAGCCGTGCTGGTTACGGTTTTGGACGTCAGGGCGAGAAAGCAGCAGGGTTAAAAGGTTCCTCGTTTCTACCAGTTTCATCTTTCATCAATAACCGTGTTCCAGGCTTCCTCATCTCCAAACCCCTTGAATCGCTACCACGTTATGCTGCACGCCCGACTAGCACACGCTCTAGTCCCTCCCGCTCACAGTCAGTAGTACCTGACGAAGGACAGTTTCAGTCTAGCACCACTGCCATTTAATTCACGCCCAAGTCATTGATTGATGACGGACTGACACGATCTTTTGACGAACACTGTCAAGGCTCTGTAGAACGACGTTACCGCATGGACGTTTTCATAACTATATTCTGTTACTCTAGCAATGTAATTGTCAGCTAGCAAGATACGTGTAGTTTTAGTGAAAGAATCGAATTATCATGTAGTGTGCAATGCACTGTCAATAATCGGTCCAGTTAATCCGACCCGTCAGACTCCATATCCATGTCGACAACCAATTCGTCATTAGTACCGTCACCGTTTTTGTCAGCTGCACAGGCGTATAGAGGGGACTTCTGTGTGAGAGGAAGCGGCGGGGGCGTAACTGACGGTGGCGGAGGAACAAAGTCTATCGCAATATCACTCGTGGCCGAAGAATTCCAGGCACCAAAGGCACCAGGCATCCTCCACGGTGACACTGATGAGGCCAAACCACCCGAGAGAATGCGTTCCCAAAGCGCCCTTCCTTCTGCGGTGAATGTAACACTCGCCCGGGAGGTCATCCTATCAAGCGGTTCACCGTTATAAACTGAAAGAGTCTTGGAAGAAAAGAAAGTATCCGGGTAAGTAGCCCAACGCCATAATTCTTTGCTGGTGGGCATCATCGACGAGTTCGCGGCCCGAGAAGATAGAGACGTAGGATTCCACAGACTGAACAGTCCTAGGTCGATTTCTTCGTCATCATCCGCACCGCCAAAGATTGTGAATGAATCCCACTCCTCTCCTTCGTCTTCTAGAATGCGAGAACAGATCAACTGTCTTGGGTCTCGAGAACCGACCCATCCGGGAGGATAGCCCCAGTATGCTATGCCACGAAGCCATTCGACCGCGTCTCCTGGGTCTCCCTCTTGTAGTCCGAGGGCGTCTCGTAAAGGAGGTCCGCGAATGACACCCGGTTCATAAGACCTAAGCCATTCGAGTCGTTGCTGTTTCCATCCTTCAGCGACATGGAAGCGGGTGGTTTCCTGTGCTACAAGATCAGGATGGAGAAATTGAAAGAGCTGGCGTGATAATGAAACCAGTTGACGATCGATAGGGACCGGACACGACGCAACGGCGTGGTTAGGAGACCCACAATTAAAACACATTCTGGGATCTTGCCCAACAGACGGCGGCAATGTATCCCTTTCTTCCCCGAGGGTTATATCGGGAATTCTGTCGTATAGGCAATAAGGCCATTGGGCAAGATGGTCTATGGAGGACGTAGTGTCGATAATGAAACAGTTGCCGGAACGCTCGACTATTTCGTCGACTGCTCGGACTCTAGTTTCGTCTCCCGTCGTTTCAACGCCCCAAGCACGATGGCCGCGTCCCAGCGTCCCTTGGCAATCTCTTTCCCATCGAGATGCAAGGCAGGTATCCAGTAAACGTATTTCTTCTTCCACCTTTCCTGGCCCCTTTCCTGGATGTTGATCACTTCCAGGTCGAACTCGCACTAGACGCTTGTGGTGAGTCTTGGGATTGCTGAATAAATGTGAGTGGTGCACACACCTGTTTCTTCACCTTGGCTAGTTCTGCCTTGGCGATCTGAACGTTGGTGCTCGTTAGCTGACATTTTCGGTGCTATGTCGATACCCACCTCACAGAGGGAGCACTGAGGGCCTGAGAACAGGGTGAGGCGGGCTATTCTGGAGGCGGTCATAGGAGTCAGTGGCTAGTCAATCAGCTGGGATACGAAGGTGGCTGTGAAATGCAGCAAACAATTACCTACTGCCGGTTCAACTCCTTGGCAGAGGTCCTCAATGTTCTGCTGCTCGTCTGCGTCGGTTTACCCTCAATGAACTGCTGGAATGACCGTACAAGAACCAGCCTGGCGCAAGAGAAGTAAGCTCTTGCACCTAGTTCACCTCCTTCGTCCTCACTCACATTACCTAGCCCGGCCCTGTCCCTTTTTCTCCCAAGGACGATGTCTCTTTGCAGACTCTTGCAATTTTCTCCACGATGTCAAAGTGAGGAATGCTGCTGAGCAGCCGCACCTTCATACCATTCGGACTAAACAGCAGCTTTCCTCTCCCTCTCCCACCTTCGGTCCCCCTTCCGTCGTCATCAACTCCACCAGCCCCCGTTCGGTCATGCTGGCAGGTCCGGACAATCGAGCAACCTTTACTCAAGACTCGTCCCGCTACTCAGGACTTCTCTCCGTCCTTTCCGACGTCATTGGTCCACCTCTTTCCGTAGCCGAGGATACCGACCCCGAGTTCCGAACTGTGTCCACCGTTCCGTCCAGCCCTCAGAGTACAGTGGGCCCCGACGTACCCCCGAGGCCGGACACGGAGGTCGCAGGCTCTCAGCCGACCGGTGCTGTTGTGGATATGGAGACAGAGCAGGGAGCTTCTGGAAGTACTGAGCCGTCTTCGATTCTTCAAGTGGAGGAAGATACTTTACTTGATCCGTTTGGGTACCAGATGGAATCTTTCTTTCCTGAAGCATACAATTCATCTGTCGCTGAGAACCATTCCATTCCTGATCCCGAACAACCCTCCGACGGGATCACGGAAACCCGTTCCGTGGACACGAAACCAGAGTCGGAAGAAGAAGAGGGCGGCGGCGGCGGCGAAGAGATAGACAACTGCGAGGAGGAGAATCCAGCCGTCATTATGTCAAACAGGCAATCCACCTTCTCGTCGTTCACTGGCGCATCCCTTCTAGCCTCACCCAGAAATAGTGTTGCTAGTCCTATTGCGGGTGGTGCGGTGGACCTGTTATCCCCTGTTGAACTCTCGGCCAAGCTTTATCCGTTTCCTATTCCTTTGTCGGGTTCCAAGATCACAAGAGGGGATTCGATAGATTCAGGTTACGCCGAAGGAGATAGTTGGGTCAGCCCTCTTCCATTTCCCCGCACACCGCCCAGAAGCCTTCGATCTTCGGCGATATTCCCGTCCCATTCGCGGCGGACATCATATTCTTCCACAATCAGGGACGGGGGATTGTCGTGCGGTACCGGCTCTCGCCACCCCTTCTCCCGTAATCCCATCGGTCCAATTGAGGAGATCGAATCTGATGGGAGTTTTGCAGGCGACGAGGATACTACGTATACTATTTTGGATGCCTATGAGCGTTCCGGAGAACAAGGAGGACATGAGGCATGTCGAGTGAATGTCGTCGCGGCAGACAAGGCCAAAGGAGACGTTGGGTCATCAGAAGACATTCCCGCAGTTACGCATAGCCCGCGGATGTCTTGCCCTGAGCATCTTCGTCCAACAGAGGAACACGATTTAAATTCTTGTAGCCGGTCCTCCTTTGTCTCAGATGACAATCTGTCTTTCAAGACTGCACTCTCAACGCAGCCTTCATACGAAGATTTCAGTGATATCTCCAAGCTGTCATCCGCCAATCTTTCATCCGTTTCTGGCTGCCCAGCTCATAACACATCGGTATCGATACTATCTCACTACGCTGATGCTAGCAAAGTCTTGGAACCGTCCATTGTTAGCTCCAGCACGCACAGCTCTTTGCATTGCGTTCCCACAGCGTGTCTGGCAGGTCAGGTTGATAACAATAGGGTCTCCGAGGCTCTCGCGTTAGAGGGGGTTTCGCTCCCAGAGGAAAGTTTCATGGACTCTGATGTGTTATTTACTCCCCTTGATCTCCGTGATTTTCAAGGACTGATTCCGGAGAAGTTTACTACCCCGCGGGGATCCCTGTCTGGTGCTTCTCATTCTGATAGGAGTCCATCAGTAGACGCTTCTCACGGTTGGTCTTCGGACAAGGACGCTCCCGGGCATGTAGCTCTTAGCGCCGATGATCTTGGGGACCTCGTTCAAAGAAAGGCTGTTCCTTTGCGCAAACGTTTGTCAGGCGTTTTCGATCTCGACAACCACTCCCCGAAATCGAGCCCATCAACTAAAATCGCTAATAGTTCGCCTTTAGACAGGAACGTTCGCAACTCGACTCCCTCGGGTGTGAATGAGGCCCGGGAATTCGCTACTGAGAGCGCTGCTGTCCTGCAGAAATGTTTTCCTAGCATCCTGCCTCATGGCGGGTGTCCTCCGAAGCCGAGCTTATCATCAGAGAGTTCTCACAGCCCGTCTCCGCGCAAAGAGGTTTTCAGTCACGCTGTGGCAGGTATCAACGACGTTCAGGAATTTATCCCATACGACATCGCCCCGCAAAAATGCTTGTCTGGAGTTTTGCTTTCTGACCCGTGTTCTCCACCAAGTTCTTTCGCGGGGGGCTCTAGCAGTCCGTCTTCCAATAGCATTCCTCATCATGTCCCGCACGGTGTCAATCGGAAACAGGAATGCTCGCCTGGTACCTTTCATTTCAAGCGTAACCAGGGATTGAGCCCGTCAGCGGACAACTCTCATAACCCATCTCCCATTGATGTTCAAGAACTTGCTCTAGCCCCTCCGGAGTGTCTGTCGGGTGTTTTATATTCCGATAAGCCGTCTCCAGAGCCAAATCCATCAGATTCCGACAGCTCATCTACTGTTCCACACTCTGTACCCCTGGACGTTAGAGGGGACGATTGCGGGTCCGCAGAGCCCGCCATCCAGTACATGGAAGGAATCATGGGGATGGTCAGCGAAAACCCTGCGGATGATACCCTAAGATTTGATGAAACCACTGAGTCTTTTGACTCTGAATGCAGCAGTTTCACGGAACGGTTGATGTTTCCTCTCCCTCCTCCATTTTTACCAGCTGAGTCTATTGAAAGTCCCTCCCTTGATGGTGAGGAAACTATGCCAGTAGTATCTGAAACAGCCGTTGCGAAGTCGGTGTTGGAGGCACGTACAATATCGCAGGGTGTAGACGTGCAACGATTGCGCTCGGGCTCCGACCTAACGGAGAAAGCCAGACCAACCCAGCTCCCATCAGTTTTGACTTTTGATTTCCCCAGCGATTTCATTTTACGGAGAAGTCGAGCTGCATCCGACATCACAGTGAAAGGAAAATTATCTCCTGTGGCCTCCCCTGACGGCAATTCTTGCAGATTAGAGCCCCCGTTAGTGTCACCAGATCAGACAGGTCAATCAGATCAGATCCAGCTGCCATATGACCCATATATTAGCGGCGGTACTTCGGACCGTGGCTCAGATTCTCCCAGCTCTCCCTATGATACAGTACCGATTGATGCGGCTAGTTCCCTAGAGGAATCCTTGCAGGATGTTCACCCCCAATCTCCAGACGTCTCACCTCAGGTCTTTCCGAGGCTGTCTCCACCACTGTCTGACGGTCAATCTAGTTATTCGGGCATGGATTCCCCATCTTCTGAACCTATCTTTCGTCCCTTTTTGACCGGACGAAGGTCACTGTTGCACACCTCCCTTGCCGAACTCGTTCCACAGACAAATCTTGCCAGGGCAATGAAATCTGCCTCTCTCACCCAACAGTCTACTCGACTGCAGACTAGGCAAATTGGAAGTTCCATGGTTCCATTGGGATTTCGGCGCCATAAACCTCAGGTATGTCGAATGATTTACTTAGACCGCACTGGAGTCACCTGCTACCCAGCCTGCGGCGATGCAATCACTGCAAAGTACGTCGCAGCCACTACCTACCGCATCAGCGCTCCGACAGGCGTTGCGCATCCGAACGGATATTGTGAAAGAATATACATTTCGAGGGTGTTCTTCTGCTAATCAGGTTTCCTCTCCAACACAATCTCCCTTGATTGTAAAATCGTTGTCTGCCCCTCCCACAGGCGGCTTGAGACAGCTCCGTCTTGTCAGTTGCTTCTTAGATGCATTACTTTTCCAACTCACCTTCTCGCAGTCTTCTATCCTTAACAGGAGATCTTCCGTATTGTCTACCAACTCGTCAAGCATTACATCTAGCATACTGTCCTGTGAGTATCCTATGACCAATGAGCCACCATCCAGCATTATTGACAACCATCATCCAAACAGTGGATCACATCTTCAATTTGTCTACACCGCAGTCTCCCAGTGTATCATCTGCTAGTTCATTTTCATGTAATTCATTGGTGAGCCATCACTTTTCTCTCTAGACTCATTTTCATTTGGTATTAGCTTTCGTCTTCACGTAAACCCATACCCGAGCAAGCACACCATACCCTCAAGCGCACCAGTTCCAACTCTCTCGTTCTGCAAACCGCCAATGCTGCTTCCATTATGTCACAATTTTCTCCTGACCGTCGCGATTCACGATCCGTATCTGCACCTACCCAACAGCCAAAGTCTTGGCGTTTATCGCATTATCGAGCAGGCTCTCGAAACCACAGTTCAATTGATGTGGCCTGTCCCCTCTCTAGAAGGATTTCCACACTGAGTCTTTCTTACGTTGTAGGCGAAGAGCGAGACATTGACGACGATGATTCCCTCACACGGCCCACTCAATCCAAACCTGCGGAAGAATGGACACATCCAAGCGGTGTTCTTGCACCTCCAGTTCACGCCATCGCTACACCTAAACCTACCCTCCTTTTCGCTATTGCCAGTGACGATGTGAACCAAGTGCATCAGGTTCTTGAGAGCGGTGAAGCAGGTCCAAACGATTCCGTCGGACCTCAGTCTGCTCTAGCGTTCACACTTACCAACGACAAGCTAACACACAAGCAAGAAATTGTTAAAGCGTTACTTGCGTATGGCGCAAACCCATCCGCATTGCGAAATCCAACCTTGAACCCTGCGCAACACAAAGGAGGTGATGAATCAAACACTCTGCCTCCCGAGACTACGTTGGATGGAATGGATCCAGCCACAAGGTAGTTTGGATTGCTTATCCGTTTCCCAGTGAATTGATTCGCCTGTCTTGTGCAGATACTTTGTCAGCCGAGCCGATGCAACTCAAACTCGCCAAAGTTCACAGTTCATCTATCGATCGTTCTTTCGTCCTCTGGCGCGGGTTCGGTACGATGTCATTGGGCAGGACTGGGCTTTGGAGCAATTATTCCGCATTCTTGGTTTGCACTCCCAGAAGTTGGCTGTGGCCCCTATCGTCGTTTTGTTGTGTGGTAAGTGAATTTGTTCATTTGCATTCCGACTTGAACGAATTCTGGCACAGGCCCAAGTGGTCATGGGAAGAGCTTACTGGCACGAAAGTGTATGTCTGTTTTTATTCTGCGCAGTTTCGTACTTGACGACGTTGGATAGTTGGATTATTACTTGGGATCCCCACGCATACTGTAAATATGACTACCCTTCAATCTGCACACGATATTTGGCAGTCGTATTCCATGAGTCCGTATGAGGTATGCCAGACTGCTTTTCACATTGACATCAGCTCGTAACAAACAACTTTACAGGAGCCGTCTTCGAGTACTCTCGCGGAATTCTTGATCGAAAATGAAGGAAAGAGATGCGTAGTTGTCCTGGATGTGAGTGTGCTGCGTCGACAGGCTGCACAAGGTTCTCAGAAAATACTTTAGGAAATTGAGAAGGTTGAAGACCAGAGGGTGCTCTGGTCTCTGCTTATGCCATGGGAACTGGGTTCGTCTTTAATGTTGAATTC